>VZTD01002416.1:533054-552509 GCA_013397725.1 Rhagologus leucostigma | reverse complement strand
CTGGGGTGAGGGGGCTCAAGGACTGTGCTGGGGAGGGGTGGGGGGTGAGGGGCCATGAGACACCCCCACCATGAACCTGGAAGGCCTTGAGATGATTGCGGTGCTGGTGGTCTTGGTCCTCTTCGTCAAGGTGCTGGAGCAATTTGGCCTCTTCGAGCCTGTGTCCTTGGAAGGTAACGGGTGTGGGCAGTGCTGTCACCTCCGGGGACACGAGGGGCAGGTGGTGGGTGTCCAGAGCTGCCCCCAAGGATGCTCCAAGGCTGCTGCATCCATGAGAGAGTCCTGGGACATGGTGTCAGTCGGCTGCTTGTAGGGGCATAGGATGCAAGGAGCAAAGCATCCTGCCTGTCCCAGTGGCTGGGGACGTGGGGAGGGGACAGGGCGGGCAGGGTGTCTGCTGTATGGTGGTGACTTTGATGTGTGCTGGGGTGCTGTGGGCTGGGACTGTGTGTGAGTCCGTATGTGGGTACCAGGGTGTTTTGCAGCCGCTCCACAGGAGCAAGGTGTTCCCAGAGACCACGCTCACCTCACCCTGCACTTGAGGTGTTCGGCTCAGCACCAGTGTGCAGAGCAGCCAGGCTCAGGCAGGATGGGTGCATGCTGGGCTCCCTGCTCCTGGCTCTCCCCAAGGCCCCCTGTGGCCCTTGGGCAGGGTGGGGGGACACAGAGGGAGCTGTCCAGCTATGGATGGTCTGTGCGAGGTGCTGGGTGGTGTGCACAGGACACACTCCGCAGAGCCTGGATCCCCTCAGGAGACTCTGCTTTGCGCACGGTGGGAGGGAGGTCAGGACTGCTTGGCTAGGTGCTCCCTGGACTCCCAGGGTGATGGTTGTGTGAAGGGTCCCCCCCAGCCCTGCCCAGCCCCTGCCCATGCCTGCGCACCCCTCTCTGAAGGATGCCGCAGCTGCCCGGCCCCTGGCGTCTGGGCATGCACAGGGTGAAGAGGACACAGACAGCTTCCCTGGTCTACTGGTACCCTGGGATAGTCTGCTCTGCTTCTCCAGCACTGGCTCCCACACGAGCTGGCTGCAGTGGTGAATGCTCCCCTCCACAAGCAGTGGAGCAGGCAGCATCCCGAGGCTGCACCTACGGGTTGGCTGTGCCTGGGGATAGGGACGGAGGGGCAGATCAGGAGGATCTCTCCCTCTGATCCTGCTGACCTGATCGCAGGACAGGAAAGGTGGGTGGAAGTTTTCATTACTACTTAACTGATTGCTAAGTCCCTGTGCTCCAGCTGCAGCACTCCTAGGTGGATCATACCAGGAGGGAAACTGAGGCAGGAGCTGACCTAACTGATGGACACCCTGCCTTCTGAGTGCTGGGGGATGGCATGCGGACTGTGCCCAGGGTGGATTCCCCCTCCCCAGTTCTGCTGGTGATTTGGAGGTGCCTCCCCCAGACCCTGCTTTCCCCCTTCCCAGTGCTTTTGCTTCCCCGTGTAGCTGCTCGAAGCTTTGGGCCAAAATCGGTGGCATTGATTGCAGCTGTTCTGCAGCTCCCAGGTGCGGTGGAAAGAGTGGAGACAGAGGGCCCCCAGCCCCTGCAGCAACCCTGCTGAGGGGCTCAGGTCAAGACAGGGGCTGCTCCTTGCCTTGTATGGTTCCTCTGTTTCCTGGGGCACACTCCTTGTCCATCTGCAACTGGCTTTTCCCTAGCATGGGCCAGAGCAAGACATCAGAGATGGGTGTCCTGTGCCCAGCCTTGTCCTGGTCATCTCTCACCCCTCCAGAAGGAAGAGGGGCGTGCCTGTCCCACTCCACCCACACTCCCATGCTCAGGAGGTGCAGTTCCCTCTGGCTTGGCTGGAGATGCGCCCCAGCTGTGAGGGTGGGAATGGGATCCAGGTGCCCTGGATTGCCAGCAATTGCTCTCATCGCCTAAAGGTGCCCAGAGGAGAGGGAAACGTTGCTTAAGGGGCAGAAATTGGCTGAGGTTAGGCTGAGCCCTGGGCACTGCATGAGAAGTCCTGTGTGTGAACGACAGTGGTTTGGGATGGGGGTGAGATGCTGTTGCATAGGTCACTTCCCCTCTTGACTCGAGAGGCAGCAGGTAAGATTTTGCTCTCCAGGGAAGGTGCCAGGCAGTGTCTGGAACTGGAAAATACTGTGCCCCCTCCAGGGGTTGTTTACAAGCCGTGGCTCGGTCGACAACCCAGAGACCGCAAAGAGTCTGAAACCAAACGCTAATGGCTCGGGTCTGCTAATGGACACCGGGCTCTGCCACCTGCTCCGGAGCCATCAATGCTGCTGGCCATGCTTCCTCTGCCCCGGCTACTAGCCCGTGCTCTCCCTGCCCCATCCCTGCTGGTTCCCTGCCATAGCTTTTCTCTGCCCGGGTTGTGCTGGTTGTATCCCATGGATAGATTGTGCTGGGAAGTGTCGTGCCACTGCAGTGATGGGCTGGGAATGGAGCAGCTCCAGAGGGGACCAATCCAACCCCTCTAAGCCTGGGGAATGGTTCAGTGGGAATATCTTGCAACAAGATCCTGGGGAAATTCCAGGCTTGCTGGGTTCCCAGATTCAGCTGGATGAGGCGCCAAGCACCCCATCCTTCATTTGGAGCTGGCACTTCACTGAGAAAGGGCTTAGACAGAAGTGCTGACTGTCTGCAACCGCTTGTCCTGCCTGCTTGGCACTGTACCCCCTTGGGCCCTGCCACAGGCTTGGTGGCACAGGCACAGCCACTGTCTGGCAGCAGCAATGGAGCATCTCCCATGAGTGCTCCAGGATCTTCAGGGTGATCAATGCTGGAACTGACGTTGTTTACCAGCTGGATAATCAATGATGGACTGTGTCACCCCACCTCTGCCCTGTGCCATCGTGCCTGTCACCAGCCCTGAACATCTTCTGGCAGACCCATGTAGGAGGCTCTCAGACCCGTGCGGAGCGCCTGCTTTGGCCGAGCGCTCAGGATGGGGCAAGTGGAGAGAAACGCTATCAATTTTGCCTCTTGAAGTGCAGCATCAATAATTCAGTGCAGAGCAATCGGTCCTGGCTGGGAGGAGGGATGGAGGGAGGGAAAAGGCGGGAGAGCCACCCGCATAGCCCAGCCACAGATTAATATTAAATGAAGTTGCAGATTGCTGTCGGCAGGATAATTGGTGCCTCCCCGGGGCTGTTCCTGCCTTGGCTGTTCAGGGTACGTGCTGGGGGCAGGCAGGATTGGGGTGTCTTGGAGACCCCCCAACATGGGGTGTGCTGGCCTCTGCCTTCCCTGGGGGCTGCTGCTGCTGCCGCAGAGCTCAGGATATGGAGAGAGAAGCAAGGCTGGGAGGGTGCCAAACCCTTCCAGAATCTGGGGAGAAACAGGAGGGAGCAGCATCACATCTGGGTGCCACCGGCACCCCAAAAGGTGCCAGGCAGAGGAGGGTGGTGGCAGTGAGCAGTATGGACACCTCCTCATGGCTGGCTCGGGGTGAGGGTCCCTCTGGAGAGGGGAGAAAGCAAGCATCCCCAAGGTGCTGGCAAGAGCAAAGTCTCGTGCCAAGCCCTGATTCCTCCTGCTTTCCAGGAACCTCTTTGGCAGGAGTGCTGCGTCTTGGCTGCAGGAGGGACTGGCCCTTCGGGGTGTGATGCTTTGGTCCCTGGGCTCAGGGTGTCATCCAGCCTGGTGGGTTTGACAGACCTCAGAGGTCAAGGTGAGCTTGCTGCAGAGGGGTAGATCTTGGAGCATTGAAATCTAGCCCAGGACAGCTGCAGGCACTCCAGGTTGAAGTTTGGGGTTCCCTGGGCTGGGCTGCACCAGAGATTTCCCCATGTGCAGTGGATTTAACCCTTGCCTTTCCAAGGGCTAGCAGGTTTGCCAGCTGGCTCTAGGGCTGGGCAGGGTGTGTTGGCTCTCCCAGCAGCCCTGAGCTCTCCAAGGTCCACAGTACCTGTAGTGCACCCTGTGCCTCTGCTGCTGCATGGTGACACGTCCTGCTCAGCCCAACCAGACCTAATTAGCTTGTTGAATCTCTTCTCCCTCCGGCCTTGTGTTAATCACTTTTCACATTGCTTCCTTCCCAATTCCCTCTGGCCTGATTTGCTCTTACTGTTGCTGATGTGCCTGGAGAGGGGAGCAAAGGGACCCAGCTGGACATGGAGCAGGGCCCACACTCTGTCCCAGGATGGGCTCCAAGCCAGGAGATGGAGGGGCAGGAGATCACTCAGCCATAGGAAGGTGAGAAAATCACAGGCAGGAGACAAAGCAAGAAATCTAGAGAGCAAAGGAGCCTATTGGGACAGCCCTTCTTTATAGCCCTGCTCTGTTGGTGGAGGGTGAAACCATCAAGTCCAGTGGGAGAAGCTGGCACTCTGTAGCGCAGGGCTGTGTTGGGCTGCAGGGTGCTGTGGGAGCTCCATGGGGTCTTCTTCACCTCTCCCCTGTGAGGGGCAGGATTAGATCCCAGGACTGGGCACAGGTGGGAATAGAAGTGCCCTGGACTGGGCTCTAGGGAGGATGGAGTCCATGGTCCCCGGAGGGCAGTTAGCAGGACGTCTGATTGCCATCCATGCTTGGCTGCAGCATCCCCTCCCAGGGATACAGGAAAATGTCTCATTCCCCCATGGGTGCCTGCCCTGGGGCTTGTTGTACTGCTGGGGCAGGAGGTGGCCTCAGCAGCAGCAGCTTTTAGGTGAGAGATGCATAGACAGCTGCCAGAAAGAGACTTTCTAATAACCACTGTTGCCAGGCTGGAGTCTGTCCTGCTGCCCTCAAAGCAGGACTTTGGGTGGGCTGTGGGGAGCACCCACCCTGGCTGTCCCTGACGTGCTGCCCTCCCTCCAGGCAGCACCCTGTGGAGCACATTTCTCTCCAGCAGCAAGCAAGGTACCCAGGGCTGGCAGCCCCCAGCCGTGGCTGTAACTGACTTGCTGGTGCAGAGATGCAGAGGAAGAGGGAGGAGATGAGGGCTGCAGATGTCTGTGGAGGTGATCAGTGGACAAGGCTGAGCTCCAAGGCAGGGAACTCATGCCATGCAAGGTGGGGACACTGTTGGGGGGAAGGTTTGGTGGTTTGTGATGGGGCAGAGGGGATTTCCTAGGCAGAGCTGGTCCCTGGGCTGGTGGCAGCAGTACTCCAGCAGTGTGTGATGAGCTCGAGGGTGCCTGCAGACTGCTCAGCTCCAGTGCCACCACAAGCTGCTGCTGGGGTGGAAGTCAGTGCGGCTGAGCCTCCTCCACCTCCATGCACCCACTGGTGCCAGTTCTGCACCCCTTTGCAGGTGCCTGTGCCAGGCTGTGTAGTGCAGGGGTGCCCTGGGGGAGAGCTGACCCCTAAGTCCCTTGGGAAGTTTTGTGGGCTCTCCTTCTCTGCAGCCTGGGTGTCCCGAGGGACCCCAGTGGGTGCCAGGGCAGGAAGAGGGAGGGCCAAGGCAGGTCTCTCCTCCCCTGCCCTCCCCTCTCCTGCGTTGCTGGGTCTGTTGCTGCCAGAGCAGCTGCTGGCTGGGGCTGAGTGTCTGGGGGATGGCGGCTGAGGCACCCTGGGACCTGCAGGGGCTACAAACGGTGGGCATCATCCTGCTGCTCTTCTCCAGCCTCAAGATACTGCATGCCCTGGGCATCATCGACCTGACCAGGGGAGGTGGGATGGGGACAGGGATGGGGATGGGGTTGCAGTGAGATGGGGGTGTTGTGGTGGAGGTGCTCCTCCTATGCAAGGGCTGCAGGGTACTTAGGGGAGTTTTTGAAGGATTAGTGTGGTTTAGGGCTTTTTGGGGGGTGCATTGGAGTGTCTAGCAGCATTAGGATGTAGGGAACTGGGGAAGTGAGGGTGTCTGGGGGTGTTTCAGAGTGTTAGGATACTGGGTGGGAATATTTGTGGACATTGGAATGTGCAGCGTCGGGTGCAGGATGCTAGAAATTTAGGGTGTCTGGGAGCATTAGGGTGGGGGATATCTGGGTCTTGAGGCACTAGGATGCAGTGATGTGTGGGGTGCTGGGGGATGGAGACTGTCTGGGCTATTGGAGTCTCAGGGCAATGGGATGCAGAGGGCTGGGCTTTGTCGGGTGATGGGGAAGAGGACTGCAGGTAACTGGGGCTGAGGAGGTAAGTGTGAGCTGAGAGAAAAGAGCCATGGATGTGGGATGCAGCACCACGCAGGGCAAAGCTTTCCCACTGCTACAGGAATTGGTGGCTATGGGGGAAACGTGGGAAAACAGGCAAGAGCCCCTTTGCCCTCCCTGTGGGCCTGTGCCAGGGCTGGGGAAGGAAGAGGATGCTGTGGGCCTTGTGCTTCCTGGATTGGCAAGTGGGTACTGAGGATAGGGCTGGATGTGGCCAAAGAGGAGGACCCAAAATATGTCAGAGCAATGGACACGCGATGTGTTGGTTGTGCCTGGTGAGGGTGGGAGTGCAGGGAGCTGCATGGTGCTGATGCTTTGTTTCCTTTGGCTGCCTTCTTCGACTGTGCCACAGACAGTCCCAGCTCAGACAAGGGCTGCCAGCAGACTTTGCATGAATGTGTTTTGGGGTTGGTTTGCCTCCATCCCCTCTGCCTCCTTGCTGGCACTGGGGATGCTGTGAGATGAAGGGACTGCAGATCACATCCCCTCAGGTAGCCAGATCTCGGAATGGGAGGATGTGTGGATAGGAGTGTTTAGAGGAGCAGTTAGTAGTAGAGCAGAGAGAGAGGAGGACAGGAAGGTGCTGTGCCCAGGAGGTGCTTTCAACCCCTTTTTGATGGAGGATGTCCCTGAGCTGCCTGGGATGTGGCTGGAGTGTGACTGAAGCACATCCACTCTTTGTCCCTGCGCCTTACTGTGGAGGGTATGGATGGCAGCTGGGTAATGGGTATGCAGAGCACCAGCTCCCTTGTGGAACACACTGCTTGCAGCCAAGAGGAGCTGCTGCTCTGCTGTGGCATTTTTTTGGGTAGCTCCTCTGGCACCTTGGATGCGCTGGTTCCTGCTGCCAGACATGTCCCTGCCATGGAGGTGCTGATGGGGACAGGATGTGTCCCTGTGTGTGGGTTTTGCAGCAGGCTGTCCCAGTCCTGCAGCTTTGTCTGCTCCATTTGGGGAGCCCCTGAGCTCCACTGTCCCTTGGGATGTGCCTCCTGTCCCATTCCCTGCTCGCAACATTTTGTACATGGTGTGGCCTGAAGAAATTATTATTCTGCAACATCCCCTTCAGGCCCAGCCAGGCTATCTGGGAGCACTGTCACAGGCTGGGGATGGGAATGGGGACAGCACTACTGTGAGCCCCACTTGGCTCTGTGGCCCATTCTGGCCCATGGCCCTACCTTCTCCCTCTGGGGACTGCTCAGTACAAGGGTTGTGCAGCTGTTCCTCCCTCTGGTGCTGGGGAATATCCTGGTCCCGGGCCTCTGCTGTCCCATGAACTGCAGCTTGCTTGGCAGCTTTGCTGTTCTGTCTCACCCCCAGGACAGGGACTCTTTGGCCCTGGGAGATGCCAGCTCTGATTTCATTCCTTTGATAGATGACTGTCTGGCACCTTTGCTACACTTGGCTCTGCATTGCTGACTGATGAGGGTCATTTGCAGAGCTGCTGTTGGCGGGACACATCCTGACCTCTCCAGGGTGGCTGGGGGGACTCACTCTTCCTCCTGCTGACTGTCACTGCAGACTCCAGAGAGCTGTGGTTGGTGGCACTGCCTGAGGCTGGGTACTTCCCTGAGTGGCTGAGCCCTGCACAGGGATGATTGTCAGGCACAGGTTTTAGGGGCAGCTGGGTTCAGATCAGCCTTGGGATACCAGCTCCTCCTGACCTGCCAACTGACCCAGTGTTGCCCCATGGGGCCAAGCAGGGGCTGTGAGTGCAGCATGACTGGTGGCCTGCTGGTGCTGTGCCCCAGAGCTGGGCTGGGGACACTGTGGAGGTCTTGTCGTGGGATGCACATTTTTCACCCATCATGATCATGCATTTATTGACAGGTTACTGAGAGTGATGTGGGGTTTTGGCACTGCCTGTTGGTTTGTTATTGTAGGGACTTTTCTAGCAGGAAGGTGCCATGGAAGCGGTGGGTTCGTCTCCCCAGCCAGCCGTCACTGTGAGGGTGCTGGTGGCTGTGGCTCTGTGGGAGGACAGGGACATTGTTATGCATCAGACTGACTCTGTCTCCTGCTTTTCCTCTGGGGAGACCATGGAGCAGCCCAGGCTTGGCTCCTCCGTGGGAAGGCGGTGTCAGCCCAGCGCTGGGTAACCCTCAGCATGGTGGCATTGGCTGGATCCAGCCTCCAAGGACACATCAGCTGGTGGTGGCTCAATACAAAGTGGTCCATGGCCATCCTGATGTCAATCATTGCTGGGGGCAGGGATCTACCCACTGTAGGTCTCTTTGGAGCCAGCCTTAGGGATTAATTTCAACAGTGTGTGGAGGTGGGGATGTGAAATCCCTTCCCCTTCTGATGCTGCTCAAGGATGGAGTCTCAGTTTGTGTGTGTTTATGTGTGTTTCGAAGTTGCCGAGCTGCAGAGTGATGCATGGGAAGCGACAAGACACTTAACCCGGCAGACCTCCTGCCACAGATAAAACACTGCCAGCCCTTTTTGTTCTGTGCCAGCCGCTGGATGGCCCTTGCAGAAGGGTGGAGAGCAGAGCGGCATCTGGAAAAGGAGCTGTTGCTGGCAGAGACAGGGCGTCGTGCTGCAATGTCCCTTGTGTCCAGAGTGGCAGCACATGGCTGGGCTCTGCTCCTCATCTTTGGGCAGAGCTGTTTCCCAGCAAGGGGGAGCTCCCAGACTTGCTTGTGGTTTGGATGCTGGGGACAGAAAGAGGCTGGTGTGTCCTACCCGGTAGAGCCCTTGTGTTCACTAAAGCCAGGACAGCAAAACCCCAGTCCTGGTCACCCCTCTCCTGTTGTTAAGCTGCATGTGCTGAATGTGCTCCCTCCCCTGCCCCGGGGACCCTGGAATCGGGTCCCCTTTGGTTTCCTCCTTGAGAAAAAGCCCATGTTCTTTATTTTTTTCTTTTTCCTTCTTTATAACAAACTAAAGTGTAACTTGCACCCGACCTGACCTACTGCACGTGCCTATACCTGCTGCCCCTGTGAGTCCAACCACAGTTTACTCTCTGTTGCATCTCTCTCGCTGTGTGGTTTCCCTCCTGCCCTGCTCCCTCCCGGGTCCATCACCGTGGCATTGGGTGTTGCTCTGCCCACCCTGTCCCTTCCCTCTCAGCAAAGGGGATACTTCTGCCTGCCAGGTCTGTTCCCACAGCTCAGCTCTGCTGGAGGGACCTGGCCCCAGAGCATCCTTGGAAGGCTGAAAGGTGCAATTTCCCTTTCCCTCTGCAAATTAAGGCCCTGGAAGCACAGCTGGGACAAAATCATGGTTTATGTACAACTGATGCCCACTTCTAGGAAGAAAAAATCCTCTTTCCTCACCTGCCTGCAAACCCTGGAGCAGACAGGAGCCAGGTTGTGCTGTTCTGCTAGTGCCAAGATCCTGGTCCTCACCCTTGCCCCTGTCACCCCCGGCAAATGCCAGCGGGTGCATTTGTTCATCCCTATACGTTTGCACATCGCTGTCACCCTGTTGTGGATGCCGCATCCATGGGGAGAATTTGCCCTCTTTGAGTGGCTTTGTGTGATGTCCTGCTAGATCTGTGACCTTCTGGAGCTATTCTCCATCCCCCAGAATGATGGAGCTGTCTTGGTGTGAGCTTGGAGGCTTCCAGGTTCTGCCTGTGGGCACTTTGGGGCCAACCTGGCCAGCAGTGGCTGCTGGATGCAGAACCACGTCCCTGTCCTGGAGCTGGGTACCATGCAACACCATTTTCCTGGCATCTGGGGCTCAGCTTAGCCCCACAAGGCTGAGAAAGGGCTTCTGTGGCAGCTATCTGCTAGAACCCTAGAGAAACAACCCCAAAACCAGGGCTCAGGATGCATAGGCATTGTGACCTGCTGCTTGCAGATGTACAGGATGCTTGGAGCAAACACAGTGACAAACCAGAGCCCCAAAGGGACTTTGCACCTTTTGTCCCATTTGTCCCCATGCTGGTGCCTGCCTCCCCTTGGAGGCTGGAGCCCAGCATGGCCTTTATCCCCTCCTCTTCCTCCTTTCCCTACCTGCAGTGTTAGTCCTGCGCTGAGTTTGCTGGCTTGAGGTACTGTGGGAAGGGAGGGAGGGGGTCTGCAGCCATGGGGCAACACCAGCTGGGAGAGATGGGGCTGAGTGAAACCACTGGGGTCCAAATGGGGGAACAGGGGGTGGCAGTGGGGTCAGTACGGTGAGGGGACCTACTATTAATACAGAGCGACTTGGATGCAATGGCCATGGGCCAGGCTGCTGTGGGGAGTCCCTTGCCCAGACCACAGCCTGGCCAAGGCAAAGCCCTGAGCCCCGTTCCCCTTCTGGCTGTCTCAAAGCAGGTCCCTGGGCTCGCGTCCCAGTGCTGCACTGGGGTGGGGGTGCATGCTGCAGTCTGGGCTGCATGGGGGTTCCGGTGCATGCTTTGCCTTCAGCCCTCGGGTGCCAGCAGGATCAAACCCAGCCCGAGCTTGGGGAGGATGCAACGCCCTGGCTCAGCCACAGGCTGTTTCTCGGGCTTCACCCTACCCTGCCTCCCTGCAGAGCCCCTCGGGGAGGGTCCCCAGGGAGCAGGTATGTGTCCTCAAGGCTAAAGGACAGAGTCTGGCCCTGCCATTTCCTGACTCTCTGGTCTCCTGGGAGCGTCCAGTGCACCCTGGCATGATGGGAGTGTACAGAGGCACTGGGTGTGGGTAGCCTAGCAGGGTTGCCCCCATCCTCCCCAAGGATGGATACTCCAGTGCCGGGTTTGTCTTGGGATTGAGCAGGAAGGCCAACCAGAGCCTGGGCTGGGTTTTGCGTTCCTGCTCTTCCAGCCTCACGCTGCATGTGCTGCCTCCGCTCAGATCGCCCTGCGCCGGGTGCCCAACCCTGCTGCCCGTCGGGACCGGGGGCTGATGCTCTGTTAACTCTTCTTCTGCTTGGTGACTCCTTCTTTCTTCCAGGCAACCCGCCAGTCCAAACTAAAAAAGCGCTGAAGCAGCGATTCCTCAAACTGCTGCCCTGCTGCCGGCCCAAATCCATCCCCTCGCTCAGTGAAAGCAAGTGCTTCTTCTTGCCTTTGTGTGTGTTTGTCCCCGGCGGTGCTGCTGCCTGCTCTCCGCCCTGGCCCTGCCTGCGGGAAGGGGACGCCTCCACCTCTCCCCTGCCCTGGCTGTCAGGATCAGCCCTGCCCTGGAGGGGTCGGATCCCATGGGCTCTGCACCCACCTCTGTCTTTACCTGCTCACAGGCTGGTTTTCTCCTTCTTCATCTCCCTGGAGCAGCTCCCACGGGATGCACAGTGGCAAGAACCGCTTGGGAGCTGGCTCAGGGCACCGGGGCCTTCTCGGCACTGGTTTAAGGGGTGGGGGTTTGTTTCTCTAAGTTCAGGGTCGGTTTGGAGACGGAAGTGCGATGGGGGGGATGAAAGAGGCTGAGCAGGGAGCGAGTGCAGGGTCCCTTAACCCCCTGTACTGGGTGTGCTTGGCCCCTTGGTGAGTTCAAGCTCCTGGTCAGGATCTTTCCCAGCTCCACAGTGCAAGCCAATCCCCCCTGGGAAGAGGTGAGTATGGAGGGGCAGGGTCTGAACTGTCCCATGGAGAGGGGCTGTGTGCTCCTCTTGGCTGAGTGGGGTCTAGGGGTGCTGGTTGCTGCAGGCAGGGGTTGTGCAGCTTGGCAGATGGTGGAGAGAAGCCATCAGTGAAGGTGGGAGCACAGTGGGCAGGATGGAATCTGGAAAGGCTGGAGGGGGCATTTGGGACTGGGGGTTCTGAGGGGCAACTCTCCTGCTGGATGTGAGCCCTGGTGCTGCAGGGCATCAAGGGTCTGAACTCCACAGGGTAGATGGCTGTGCTGGTGGGAGGAGAAGGGCAGGCAGGGAGGGTACCAGCATTGGGGAGTTTTCACACCTCTTTTCTGCCCAGCCTGGGCTGTACTGGAGGAGGGTTGTTGCCCAGTGTCAGTCCCTGGTGTACAGCCAGGGAATCTATTGAGTGTGCCCTGCTGGCATAGACTCAACTCTGGCTAAGCAGAGCACCCCAAAAATGTGTCAACCTGGGCAGGTGTGAGAGGATGGGGTGTGCTGTGCAAGGTGCCTCTCCTGCCCCCTGGCATGACAAGATAGGGCAGGACAGTGCTGGCCTCAGCCACCCTCTCTTCCCCTGGGTTCCTTGCAGACAGTGTTGAGGATGAGTTTGAGCTCTCCACCGTCTGCCACCGCCCCGAGGGGCTGGACCAGCTCCAGGAGCAGACCAAATTCACCCGCAAAGAGCTGCAGGTCCTGTACCGAGGCTTCAAGAATGTGAGTACCCCTTGACCAGCTCTGATAGTCCCCACCTCTGCTGCCCTGTCCATCTCGGGGTGGTGCTTTGTTTGTGAAGGTTTTTGGGACCGTGGGATTGAAGTTTATATAAGGTTACAGCCTGATCTTACCTGCAGGGAGCTCAGTGGGGAGACCTGATCCTGTTTTCCATTTCCTTGGGTGCAGAGAGCCCCCTTCCTGGGTGCCTGGGATTCAGAGCCCCTCCAGCAAGGGGTGCAGCCCAAAAAATCAGGGAGATGCTCCAAGCAGCCTTTCTAGCCACCCCACCAGGTGCACACAGCTGGGGGCAAGGCAAGGGAGCCATGGGGTTTTAGGGGTGCTCAGCCTTTTCTTGCAATGTGGAAGTGATGCTGTGGCTTTGCCCTGGCAGGAGTGCCCGAGCGGCATTGTCAACGAAGAAAACTTCAAGCAGATCTATTCACAGTTCTTCCCTCAAGGAGGTGAGTGCCCCTCCCCATCCCTGTCCCCATGCACATGGGTGCCTCTGTGGGGCAGAGGGTCACACGGCACCCCCTCACGCTCTCTGCCTCCCTGCAGACTCCAGCACCTACGCCACCTTCCTCTTCAACGCCTTCGACACTGACCATGATGGCTCCGTCAGCTTTGAGGTGAGCTGTGGCCAAGGAGGGGGTGATGGGGTGCAGCGGGGCAAGGAGAGCGCGTCCCTCCAGGCACCAAGGGCTGGGGTCGGCAGCGTTGCTGTTGCAGATGGATGAAGAGCTTTGCAGGTCTAGTGGAGTTTATTAAATTCCCAGAGGCAATAGAAAACCAATGAAAAGCAACAAAAAAAGGGATTTCTGTATTTTCTGGGTAGGGTTGTGTAGGTAGCCAGACTGGCAGACACAGCCATGGCTGGGTGTTGGTTCAGGCTTCGGCTGAACAGCAGGTCATGATGCACATTCTCCTCTTGGTTGCTGTGACCCGAGGGAGTAGTATGGGAAATGTATGGGGTTAAGCAATTTTTTCTCCCCAGACTCTTTTTGATACCCAACATTTGACCTTGTCAGCCCAGCCCCAGGGCACACTGGCTTTGGGGCGGAGTTCCTCTCTGCAGGAGAATCAAGCAGGGCTGTATGCTCTGTGTCTCTGAGGCCCTTTGTGGCTGTAACTCCCATTTGCCTGCCTTGTCCATGCTTGCAGGACTTCGTGTCTGGGCTGTCCACCATCCTGCGGGGCACCATTGACGATCGCCTGAACTGGGCCTTCAACCTCTATGACCTGAACAAAGATGGCTGCATCACCAAAGAGGTGGGATGGGGAAGTCCAGACTGGTCCCTGGGGCCAGTGCCAGTCTGCACCCTCCAGGGACAAGGGCAGAACTCCGGGGTATTGGCTGAGCTCTGAAGGAGAGCTCAGGGGGTCAGTGTTTACTTAAACGGAGCTTTGCAAAGGTCCCTCCTGGCCCCCTGGCACTGGTGTGACTCTGGGATGGAGGGTGGATGAATGGTGTGCAGCTTTGGGGCTCCATCACACATGCATGTGCACACACGGCCCCACACTGTGCACAGAGCCAGCAGAAACACACCTGAGCACCCCATAGGTCCGTCAGGACTACCAAGAAAAAGGTGTGGGTTGGGGACCAGGCGGGGGCAGAGCTGAACTGCAGTTGACACTGCAACCCTGCTCCCCTTCCCATCAGGAAATGCTGGACATCATGAAGTCCATCTACGACATGATGGGCAAATACACCTACCCGGCCATGCGGGAGGAAGCGCCCCGGGAGCACGTGGAGAACTTCTTCCAGGTGAGCTGAGTACATCCCGGGAAGCAGAGCTCCAGCACAGAGCTGCAGTGGGTGCAGTAGAAAACACCCCACTCTGGGGATGAAGCAGGGCTGTGCTGGTCCTGTTGGTACTTGGGC
This sequence comes from Rhagologus leucostigma, assembly GCA_013397725.1. NCBI lineage: Eukaryota > Metazoa > Chordata > Aves > Passeriformes > Rhagologus > Rhagologus leucostigma. The sequence goes on along the minus strand of VZTD01002416.1, from coordinate 538,376 downwards.
ATGCCTGGGGCCAGGGGTGCACTGTGTCCAGTCCCTGTGGGACCTGGGCAGGGGATACCAGGTTCTCCCTGGGGCTGTCCCTGCTATGCCCCCTGTGCTGTGCTTGTCTGCAGAAAATGGACCGGAATAAGGACGGCGTGGTGACAATCGAGGAGTTCCTGGAGTCCTGCCAGAAGGTAAAGTCACCAGCAGCTCTTCTCTGAGCTAGGTTACGACCCTCTTCCTTGGGGACCTTTGTCCCTCCTGCTTCCTTCCTGCAGAGAGGAAGTGAAGCCAGGGCTCCCAGGGGCAAGGCTGGAGCTCTGCTTTGGGAACTGTACCCATGCCAGCATCCCTGTACAGACGAGGAGAGCCATGGATCCCAGGAGGGCTTGGAAACTGCCTGTAATCCCTGGGGCTCTTGTCCCATGTGCCAGACCTGCCATGAGGGTAAAGCCAGGTTTGGGGGAGCTGCCCAGATTGCTGTTCTGTGCCCAACTTGCCTGCTTCCCACCTGCTCTTGACAGGATGAAAACATCATGCGATCCATGCAGCTCTTCGACAGCGTGATTTAGCTCCCGGACCTGCCTCCAGATGAGCTCTCCTGACACTGGGCCCAGAACCTTCTTCTCTCTCTTGACTTTTCCTTTGAGACTCCCCTCCTCTGGCTGCACAGACACTCCCATGGAAAGGGGCCTTCCTTCCCTGAGATGCAGTCGGCGCCAAAATCTTCCCTTTCCCCTGGCCCAGCTCTCCTTTCCTCAGGGGATCCCAAGCAGGCGCTCCCTGATGTTGGAGCATGGGCATGGCTGGCACAGGATGAGCATTTCACCTGGATGGACCTCCCTGCACCTAATCCTGGTGGAAAAGATGCAGCCTTGGGCTGCAATAGAGGTTTTCCCCGCGCATACCACCCTGTGCAGCCACAGCTCCCCTACTCTGATCCTCCCCAGCCCCAGGAGCCCCCAGACCTGGCTCCAGCCCAAACCCTCCAGCGGCACTGTCTAGAAACCAATAAAGTCTTGCAATGGGCGCCAGTGCCTCGCCTTCCTCCCCTGCCCTGGCTGTGCCCTGCTGTAGGCAGTGCGGCCAGCGTGTCCACTCTGAGCCACCGGCCACCCTCCCTGTCCTGACTCTGGGCCAGTGGGTGGGCAGAGGGGCCGTGCCTGGAAAAGGCAGCCACGTGAGCCCTTGGGGTTCATTGCTGCGTGAGCTATGGGGAGCATGCCTGATCCCAGGGATCCCAGTCAGAGTTAGGAGGCTCATCCTGACAGGGGGAGAGGGGAGGCTAAAGGGACCCTGAGGTAACTTCTTGTGGCACTTGTCCGCCAGGATGGAGGATGCAGGGCTAGGAGAACTCCAGCCTCAGCCCCTGTGCCTCAGGTTTGGGGTGCTGGCACAGAGGGACCCCAGGGATCCTCTTGGAGGCTCCAGTGGAAAGACATCCTTTCCAACCCTTCCTGAGGACATGACAGCCAGGGTGTGGAGACACGTGGAAGAGGGAGATGGGCTGGTGTCTGGTGGCCATTCTGCCCCCATAGGGCTCACAGCTGTGCTCCTGGCATCGTTTGCTGCTGACCTTGCCCTGCTCCTGTGCCCTGACCCATCCCAGCCCACCTGCTGCCCAGGGGACTGGGGAATGAGCAATGAGGCAGAGAGGTGTCCCCACAGGCATAGCCTTGTGCTGGTGACATGGCTGAGCTGGCATCTCCTAGAGGAGAAAGTTGAGGCTAGGGTTACACAGGAGTCAGTGCCCTGCTGCTGGCAGGTAGAGGGTCACCTTGGGGCAGGGGGCTCATCTCCTTTCCCCAGGATGGCCATGTGTGAGCCTGCTTGGGGACCTTGGGGACGGAGACCCTGGGTGTCTTTGTCACCAGCAGTTCCTTGGAGCTGGGTGTGTGCAGGCAAGCCTGTCCTGCCCACATACCACTCCAAGTCATAGCTGGGAGAGTGATGCCCATGGGCTAATGATCCCATGCCAACACCAGAGGCCCCTCACAGGCACTGGGAATGTACCCAGCCCTGGCAGCCCCCGACTGTGGCTCCACTCTCTGTATCCTTGGCCAGAGGGGGTTTGGGCTGGCCTGAGCTGCGATGTCTGGGATCAGCACCCATGCTGGGCCAGACCCAGGCGGAGCCCCTGGGGTTGGAGACATCAGAATTTAACCACTGGGGCTTTGAGCCAAAGCTACGGGGCTGCTTCCCAGGGGGACTGTCCCTGTCCCAGCCCTTGCAGATATGATGTGTTTTTTAGGCTCATGCGACACATTATTCATCTCGCAGACATGATGTGTTTTTTAGGTTCATTTAACACACTGTTCATCTCACAGACCTGTTCCCGGGTTTGCTCTGGGACTGAGCTCCCACTTGCATTCTCCTAAGGGTGGGAGGGCCTTACTCCTCCATCTCTTTGGCCCTGTTCTCCCTCCTCCCAGGCTCTCTGGGGTACCCACTGTCCCCTGCCGTATGGAGCACATGCTGCCTCCCCCCTCACGCTGTAGGTCGCATGGTGTGACCCCCTGCCCCAGGGGATGTGGTGACCCACAACCTGCTTGGCATCTCCAGTCTGTATATTTTGTATTATAACAATTATATGAGTTAAAAAACAAAACAAAAAAAAATCAACAAAAAACCAATAAAATCTAACCACAATCGCTATGCACACCACCGTTATGTCTTTGCATCTGTCAGCTGCCTGGGATGGGAGGGCAGGGAAAATGAGGGGTCTCTGCAGAGGGTTGGTATCCTTTTTGGGGTGCTGTGGCTGCAGGGTGCTCTGCAGGGGCGCTCTGGGAGGTTGCATGGGGGACAGGGTGAACACTGAGCTTGGCCATGCCATTGGTGGCCCTGCTAAGAGGCCACAGGTGTTAAGGTTAAAAAGCTCTTACATCAAGTGTGTCACATTCCAGGAGTCAGGCTGCCAGGTGTGTTTTCAGCTTGTCACAGATGCTGCTGGGTGAACCTGAGCTTGGGACCAGGTGGCCCTTGATAGGATGTAGCATTTAAGCCTGAGCTAACAGGAACATGGTCAGCTGCCACCCTGAGGAGGGAGGTAGGGACTGGGAAGAGTTCTTTCTTAGGGACGTGAACTGATGGGCAATCACTGGTTGTTGGAAAAGTCCAGCATTGAGAACTGGGAAAAACGAAGTAAAACAGTCATGTAAGAAAGCAAGCAGTGGAACAAGAGAGTAATGGACCTGATCTGGGACAGCAAAATAGTCCAGCATTATACAGCCTGTGGTCCAGGAATTGAAAGCTCAATGTAAAGATCTGCCTGGAGACCAACATCTTGAAAGGATGGGCTCTGGCCACGGGGGGAGTCACCACTGCAGGACTGGGTAAGCAGCAAGTCTGATCTTTCCAAAGCCTCTGACTCTCCAGAGACCGTTTTGGGCTGCTGGCCATTGCCCAGGGCTGTGTATGGCAGTATGAAGGGTCCTGAGCACATTTTCCCCTCTAACCCACTTTTCCCGGTATACCCTATCCCCTGAGCTCTGTTTGCCTGGTTGCTATTTCGGGCAATGACATCCAAGGGCTTGATGTGCCCTCTTGTGGCACAGGGATGCCGTGAGCCACCGATGGGATCCCCTGGGTCCTTGTCCCCAGGGTGAAGGGCAGGAAAGAGGTGGAGATGATAATGGGGAAAACAGTGCTGTGGGGCTCAGCCTTCAAATGCTGCCGTAGCCTTTTCACACCAAATGGGAAAAGGTTTGTGCAGGGATTGTAGCTATTGGGATGAGGGGGTGGGGAAGCATCTCTGCGTGTCAAAAATAATGTTTAGCTCTCCCCCAAACATGCCCTCAGGAAGGGGCTGAGGGCAGGGAGGCCTGGATCAGCCCCTTTAGGTGTGCCATCAGCTTGCTATGAGAAGCTGCTGGGCGAGCTAGGGCTTGGATGACCCTTGTTAGTAGGACGTGGCATTTAAGGGTGGGTAGAAGCCAAGTCGCTTGGTCTATGACAAGTACAGAGATAAGAGCTGATGGATCCTTGGAAAAGGGCAGCCTTGTGTTGTTTCCAGCCAGGTTTTTCCCAGCTTTCAGAGGAAAAATTATTAGTAGCTATGTGGTAAAACAGCTGAGCAACTGGATGAGGCAGCTGATGCAGCCTAGGGCAGTGATTCACTCCAGCGCCCTGAATACTGCCTAGAAACATAAGCATTTTGTAAAAGGATCACATTCCAACACTGGGAGAACTATTAGTGCAGGATTAGATCAGAGATATGAGCACCCCTTCAGGGTCCTTTGTGACCCTGTAGTCACTGCCCAGCTCTGTAGGTGTATGAAAGCCCTGTGTGTTCTCCACCCAGATTCTGTGCATTTCTCCTCTCTAACCCTGAAGTCTGATCGTGTATCAATACAATTTAGCTGCTTACTATTTAGGGTATCTGTACAATTTCTATTTTTGCTCTTTGAAAGCTTTGGCCTGAACATGGTGGTAACTAGAGATGCTCCTTGGCCAGGGGCTCTGCTGCAGCTTCCTGAGCACGGGTATTGATGGTGCTGGAAACACAGCCCTCTTCAGTTTCTTGTCATGCCCGAACTGTCATCATTGTCAATAAGCAGAAACGCGGCTGAAACGTGATGTGTCTGCCCTGACGTCTGCAGGCGTTCTCCAGCCCGGCCTCACGAGCTGGGGTTTTCGGCAGCTGTTTGCTAACTCGTTTCTTGTTGGCTGGTACCTGCTGCAGCCTCCCTACTGCTGGGAAGGAAGGCTGGCAGGATCACCTCGCCGGCCGCTCTCCACAGCCACAAGAGAGGTCACGTTCTCAGCCCTGGGGTCTCTGCCTCGTGCTCCCACGCGGCTGCAGCCTCTCCCTGGAGAGATGCTGCGTGACCTCCTGTGATCTACTGATATCATCTCAGCTTTGGATCTCACCCTTCAGCATTCTCGTGGCTTCTGCTAGGCATGGAAACACCTCCAAGCGTGTCATCAGCCGTGCCGTGCCGTGCCGTGCCAGGAGGGTCAGAGCTTTCCCCCCGGAGCAGTTCGGTCTCCCCTCCGCGCCGCAGCCCCGGCGGGCCCTGCTTAGCTTGCGGGGCACCGCGAGAAGTAGGTCACGTCTCACGGGAACCCGCGCGCCCTTCGCTCCCGCGCAGGCGCGCTCCCCGCCGGGCGCTGCGCCGCGAGGCGCATGCGCAGACCCGAGGTAAACACTTCATTCCCCCCCCTCCTTCCCCCCTCGGCGCCGCTTCCCTACACAAACCCCACAGCGCATGCGCGTTGTCCCACTGCCGCTTCCCCCTCGCTCCCCGCGGCCCCTCGCGCGTGCGCCGCGGGCGCTCGCTGCCTCCCCGCGCAAGCGCCCTGAGGCCGCCGCGGCCTCGCCCCTCCCGCTGCCGGCCC
>VZTD01002416.1:493405-532950 GCA_013397725.1 Rhagologus leucostigma | reverse complement strand
CGGCCCGGCCCGGCGAGCGGCGGCGCTGGCGGCGGGCGGCAGGATGGTGCAGAAGGAGGGGCAGGCGGCGCTGGAGGAGCCCCAGGGCAGTCCCAACCCAGCCGGGGTACCTGGCGCCCCTTTAGAGCCGCCGGGCGCCACCGCAGGGCCGGTCCCGGGGGGTGAGGAGACCGACACCGAGACGGAGACCGCGCTGGGCTCCCGCCGCTTCCTCTGCGGAGTCGTCGAAGGTGAGAGCTCTCGGAGGGGGGTCTCCCCTGGGAGACGGGGTGCGGGAGAATGGGGGGTTTGGTATCCGCGGGAGGCCGGGGGTGGGCCGGTCCCAGCTGGCTTTGCTTCCCCTTCTCCTCTCCTCCCCCGCCCGGAGGAGCCCGCTCGGCGGGGAGGTGGCGTGCGGTTCTTGGCCGGGACTCCGCCGGGGTGGGGAGGAGCCGCGGCTCCCGGGCGGGGCTTCTGCCCCCGGGGCTTGTGCTGGAGCGGGGAGCGCCGTTTGATGGCAGCTGTGCGGCGGGGCGAGGGCAGGCCTGGCACCCCAGCGCGCCGATGATTCCTCAGAGAGGCTGAGGCAGTGCTGGGGCTCGCTTGCTCGTACGTGTCTAAAGGAGGAAGTAGGAGGGAGCAGAGCTACCTCGCGATTATCCCCGGCTGTACGTGCTCTTCCTGCACTCCAGAGACTCGCATTCAGTCCTGAGTAGGGAATAGGTGATTCCGTATATATATGCTCTGTAATTAATATTAAATTTACCTTGTTCTCTAAAGTGTTATAGCTTATCATTTTAATTGTAGAACAGTCCTCTGTCTTTTAGCATAGTTGCTGCATTAAAAGGTTTAAATTGTTGCTGAAGCTGCAGAATAAAGGGACTTTTTGCAATTCTCGGTAATGCATCTCTGACAGATCAGTTAAGGTAGGTGGTTGAAAGCCAGCAGGAAAAGTGATTTATTCCCAGCGTAACAGTTGGTTTTAAATTGTTATTTCCTGTGATCTCTCATTATTTCTTTACTTATAATGATTTTCCAGTAAGAAAATAAAATGATTAACAGATAGAATGGAGAGGGGAGCAGGTAGTTTATCGAAGTCAGTATCTGCACTGCTTTGCAGACTGTTTTCTGTTCATATCTTAAATTAAAAGACCATTTGGCTTCTGTAAATATCACTGTGACAGGTAAATTAGGCCCAGTTGGTGCCTTTCTTTTTAGCACTTAGTAGGGTTTAAATACACTCAATGTGGAGAAAAATGCCTTTCTTTTGCTAATAGACTTAATTCTGTGAAGGTAGATGCCAAATTGAAGGCTTTGGAGACAGGTAACAGTTAAGAGAAACACAGATTTTAACAGCATGTTTTCTCATGTTCCTGCTGATACACCTGGAACATCACTTGTTCATCTAGGTTTCTATCGGAACCACTGAGAATACCATAATAATTTTTCTTGTCATGTTAGTTACATCGTTGGTTGCCTCAGCATATATTCTTTTTGTTGTAGGTGTTCTTGAGTGTACTATGCACAAAACAAAGCAAGAAAATGGCCTCTGCCCCGTGAAGCTGTCAAACACTGGTTAGGAGTTACCAGTCTAACAATAATAGGTGTGCGGGGAAAAAAGGAGTAGGGGAGTGTTAAAAAAAAAAAAAGGCAAACAAAAAACCACCACCAACAGAAAAACAGACTTGTGGTGAATGAGGTAAACGGTAGGGAGTGAAAACATCTGTCTCATTAGTGACTCAAGGGAATTATAGAGTTAAGAGAAAAACAGGAATTAACTTCAGAAGTGTAGATAAATACTTAAACATAGTGTAGTGGTTAACACAGACTTAAGGTATAGTGAGATTAAAGCACTGAGATGGAGAATTTGGATCTTTGGTAGAAAAGGCAGAGGACAATTGGCCAAATACTGGGTATGCACTCTTAAGAATGTGAAGAGTTTATGTCACTTATCAAATTCACTGTTTTGCAGAGTAATAAAGTCTAAGAGATCGCTGAATGCAAAGCTTTGGTGCACTGCCTCTAGGATGTCCTGGCTTTTAGTGATGGAGAGCATGGTAATGGGATGAGGTATTTTGGCATGATCTGTTGACTTTGTAGTAACCTGACACACAGTCCTGAGGGAGTAATACAAAACCAGGTCGACTTTTTTAGTTGGACAGAAAGATCCAAGAATTGTCATCAGCTGGTGACAGTAGTAACCTAAGAAATGTGGTGACAGGTGAAAAAGTATCGCTTCAGATTAGCCAGTTCTGTTCAGCCTTATTTAATTAGTTTTTGGTAACGTTTTTTCTTTCTTTTTCTAGTAGGCTGTGCTCTGCTTTAGGCTTGTAGGTCTGAAACAGTAGAATTATAAGTAAAGCAAAAGTGTTGTGAATGAGTTATGAGGCATAGGGGATATGCATTAGGTCTCACAGGATTTCACTTCTCTGGTGAGTCCTTGAGCTTCCTCAAGAACAGCATCAGTCAGAGTTAGGAAACTGAAGTGAATATAAGAAATTCCTTCTGGATGAAGTAAACTGGGAGGTTTGCAGGCCTCTCAACTCTCTCTTTTTGTTCCGTGTTGCCACTGGGCGGTTGTGAGGAGAAGTAGTTGCTCAGTTTTGCCACATTGTGGTGCCGGGTAGTTTGAGATCACTCTTTGAGAGAATAATTCTTAAAACTTGAGTCTCTTGCTTTAAGCCTCTTAAAAGAGCATTGTACACTTCACATGTAACTGAAATACAGTATACACAAAATGGCTTCAGTTGCATCAGTTTGGAGTTTAGAAAGTTAGAAGGGTGGTTTTGACCTCAGTGAGACTGAATATTTACAGATTTACAAGGGTGAATAGCTTTGGAAATGAAGATACTGTTTATCTTTTGAACTGGTGTTCTATGGGGACTTGTGAGCTTTGTGTATTAGTAGTACATTCATCACTGAGTGGCCATGCCGTTTGAAAATAAGAGCTTATTAAATTTCATGTTATTTTAGCCTCTGGTCTTTGCACGGACTGCAAGCTGAAGCTTTGTTTTGAAGTGCCCACTTGTGGTTGAACTGTTTGCACATAGGTGTAAGTGAGTTGGCTTGACTAAGAGTGCATTGAGAGTGCTTTTTTAAAGTATTATGTTTCTAGAATGGAAAGATTAGATTTAAAGCCAGAAGCAGTTGCAATTTCCATGGAATTGTATGACTTTCAATATGCTCTGCTCTAAAATCCCTTGTGTAGATGCTTTTATATACGATTATTCACAGACATAGTACTATTACTAGCTTGTAAAATGTGGAAATGGTAAAGTAGGATATCAGTTTGCAACTTAATTTTGATAAAGAGCCTATTAAACAGAATAAAAGAAATTAAGTCCTAAGCATTTTGTTGACTCACTTGACATTTTTTTTAATTACACGTCATCTCCTCTAGTATGTATTTATATATTCTGTGTATATAAATTCTAGTCTGTACCAGCAGTTAAGCATTTTTGAGCTAGTAAATATTTTCAAGTGTCTTCAGTGTTCACCTTAAAATCAAATCTGTTTTGTAGGTGTCTGCAGTGGTAGTTTAATTAGGTTATAACTGTTCGGTCTGCTGCTGTAATAATGCTGACTTGACTTGTCAAGGGCATATGCTCAGGAACACAGTTTGTATTCTGAAAATTAATTGCTTCAGTGGCCAAAATTATAAGACCTTAGATCATAAGAAATAAAACAAGTTATAATTGTGTTTTAAATTTAGATCAGTTTAGGTTTTTACACTTTGCTAATGCTAACTATTTTTTTCGCTTTGTGCTTTGGGAAGCTTTTTGACAAATGTAGCAAAAGAGGAGGAAAATGGTGGGTTGTAATACAAAGTTTCATGGAGCAGGCATAATCTAACTGGATAATTCTAATGTTGTTGCCCATAGGATTTTATGGAAGACCTTGGGTGATGGAGCAGAGGAAAGAACTTTTTAGAAGGCAAGTCATGTTTCCTCTTACTGCAGCACATTCCATCGGAATGTAATCATAATCTTCCACTTAAGCCTGGAAAGAATTATTGTTCTAATCTAGAGCAACTTTCTGCCTAATATCTGTATTCTTGGGGATTTGTATTCACCTTTTCATCTTGCATAAACCAAATTTGTCCAATATAATTTGTGCTTAAAGTTTTGTGACTTAATAGTATAACCCAATGTTCAGTGAACAAAAGAATAAATTAGATCAAGTAAAATAATAAGATGAAGTAAAACATAGAATTCCTGCATTTGTAGGCTATTTAAAGACTTTTTTCTGTGTTTTTAGGCTTCAGAAGTGGGGACTGAATACATACCTGTATGCTCCAAAGGATGACTACAAGCACAGGATGTTTTGGCGAGAAATGTACTCTGTGGAGGAAGCGGGTAATTGCTTTTATTTCTCCTCTGTGTTTTCTATAAGTAGATTTTTGAATGAATTGGTTATTGCTATGTATACTTGTGTGTGTTTAATCACAGTAGCCTTTCCCAAAGGTGACTGGAGACGTCTTCTTAATACCCTGCAGGTGTGTTTTATTGGAGCTTTGGAACAAGCGTGGTTTTACTTCTTTTAGCTGTAACTGCAGATGATTTCGGAAACTGCTTTTAAGGCTTTGTCTTACAAGATTTACTTTTTGTCAAGGGAAAGGTTGCTTAGACTTATTTCTCTGGCTCTTGAACATCTGGGCCATATTTTGAAGTAGAAATTATTTGCTTCAGAAAAGGGAAAAAAGATTGATCAGCACATAGCATGTCCTTTTATGTGATTCATTAAATCCTTGTCTCAATGAAAAGAGTACCTGTTCGAAAAACAGCTCTTGACCAGTTAGTCAGAACATAAAAGATCTGTTCATGCTAGTGTGAGTTGTTTCATCTACCTCTGGCATTTATGGGATTTATGATGCTTTATTAGACTGAGGGGATTATAGTTTTCCTTGGGTGAGGGGAGAAATTACATTCTCTTGAAATTAAATAAGCCTTCGTGGAGGCCACTTTGAATCACTGCAGAAAAATAATCTGAAGGATACTGCAAGGTAATAGCCAATAACAGCAAAGATTGTTAAATATGCTGAAAATAATTATCTTTATTCATTCTATGAAAGATTCAATTGCAAGTTTGTTTCTTAGAGCAACTACTTCTGCACAGTGATGTTAAACCGCATTTTTTCATGTGCCCAAGCTTCAGTCCTATGAGTAGTATGTGAACCACTGTCACATGGGGTGATATTACTGCAATAAATTGTCTGTTAGTAAGTGTGGAAAAAGTGAGTAATAATTCTAGAATTGTTGATGTACATACTGTGGAAACAGTGTATATCCATATTTGTCTCACAGCACTGAGATCAAGAGAATTTTTAAAATATTTATAGAATTTTTAACATGGAAAATTAGAATACAAGGACAGTTGTTGTATTCCTTTTGGCGTAATTGCTGAAAACTCTTCCAAATAATTTGGTGTTCTTTGCCGTGTTAGTTTCCAGAAATTCCAGCAATTTTTTTTTCCAATTATGATAGAAGAGGCATCTGCACTTTATAATATACTTTAAATGATGCCTGAGAATTTTTTTTAACTGTTGAGTCCTCATGAAATATTTTAATTTGATTTCCAGAGCAGCTAATGACTCTAATATCAGCTGCACGAGAACACGAAATAGAATTCATCTATGCAATCTCACCTGGACTTGACATCACTTTCTCCAATCCTAAAGAGGTATCCACGTTGAAACGTAAGCTGGACCAGGTAAGGATGATGCAAACTTAGCACAGTTGCAGTGCTGCTTAATTTGGAAGCTCCAATACTCTGCTCACTCTTGCAGTTTTTCACCGGCTTCTTGAACCTTTTCAGTGCTGCTGTTAGGTTGGGTGTCTCTGAATGATTCTGATGGATGTGTTCAGATTCCATTGCAGAAGTAGCCAGTGATAACTTAGATTTAAAAAAAAATTCTCATCTCGTATTGGATGCTGAAGGCTATTTTTGTCTTCAGAGTATTTTGGAGTCTTGAAGCCAAGATGCCCTGCTAAAGCAAGAACTCTTGCCCACAGTAAATGCCTGTGCATGTCAAACAGACCTGACATGCACATCTTCTTTGTTCTCCTAACTGACTCCTCTCCTTTGTCCAAGAGCTGTTACAGAATTAGCTTTTTTCCCAGCTGTCCATCCTGTGAGACCAGCTTTGGATGGTTAAAACTGGAACAGATTGCAGGTCTTTAAAGGTGTCATCTTTGAGAGAAGCGGAGCTATGGGTCAGAGATAGGCATTCATTGTGAATAGAAACCAAAGTCTGTTTTGCCTCCACTATATCCCCCATTCCTATAGCTGTTCCCTTTAAGGTAGATTAGATTTTAAAAATTCTACAGTTTGATTAAAAGAAACAATAATAATTTAACAGTATAAACATTTTGCTCTTGTCTCTTGTATTAGGTTTCTCAGTTTGGCTGCAGATCTTTTGCACTGCTGTTTGATGATATCGATCACAACATGTGTGCAGCAGACAAAGAAGTTTTCAGTTCTTTTGCTCATGCTCAAGTGTCAATCACAAATGAAATTTATCAATATCTAGGAGAACCAGACACATTCCTTTTCTGTCCTACAGGTAAAATGAGCAGAATTGTTTGGTTCAGGCTTAAAGGAGGGCGACTGTTATCTTACTGTTTGAAAAGCTGGTTTAATATTTAATAACTGCTTTAAGGAGTATTTTGGGGTTGATTGAAGAAATTGACTTACAAAGAGAAGTTTGGTTATTCAAATGTACGCATAGATTTTTCCAAATCTATACATTTCTGAAAGGCTTAATGCGAAGCAAAGAAGGCAGCTTGATAGAACAGTTCAAGAAGTTTGAACTGAGAATTAGGCTAAAGGAAGATGTATTTTTTTTAACTTGAACTGAAATCTTTGCTTCTTGAATTAGCAGGTTGTTAACTTCTAAGATTTTTTTTTAAAGTAGAAGTAGTCTCTGCTTACTGCTGTCCCTGGTTCCTTTTTTAAATAAAATTGCTCACTTCACTAGTCACTGAGTTGCTTTATTTATAAAAAAATTATTTTTAGTTTATCCTCTTACACTGTAGTAGTTTGGTTCTGTTGGAGACCTTAACTTTACAGACATATGTTCCGATGTTAATATTTTTAGTCATTTGTACTTTGTAATGAGTCTTGGGTTTTTTTTCGTTCTCTTGGGTACTGTCTACTGTAACATGGCCTTCTATTCATGGACTTGATGAATTTTTTCCCAGTTTTGACATTTGAGCAGTTTAAAATTATTCTCTACTTTTTGTTTCTGATATTTATGCTAAGTGTCATTCATAATGTCTTTTTTATTTATACTTTAGACTTTTGGGCCTTACGTGATTAATTTTATAAATGTTTCTCATTTCAAAGGGTGGTATTCTCTCAATATGTTTGTGGGACAATTGGGTATGTTGTCACACATGTGCATCCTTCTGATAACAGTGACATTCTCTTTTCCTGTGCAGAGTACTGTGGAACTTTCTGTTATCCAAATGTTGCCCAGTCACCGTATTTACGGACTGTAGGAGAAAAGCTGCTCCCTGGAATTGAAGTGTTATGGACAGGTAAAAAATTGTTTGGTTTAATGGCTTATTTCTTTTAATTTGTTGGTGTTAAGTTTTTTCTCATGAGTATTTAGTAAAATAAACTGTGCAACTACTTGGGGATTGAATCTTCAAGTATATGCAAAGCCCTGTGATTATCCTATTTCCTGCTTAGGTCCGAAAGTTGTATCCAAAGACATTCCGGTAGAATCCATTGAAGAAGTTTCTAAGATCATCAGGAGAGCACCAGTTATCTGGGATAACATTCATGCTAATGATTATGATCAAAAGAGGCTTTTTCTTGGGCCTTACAAGGGTCGGTCAACTGAGCTCATCCCTCGACTAAAGGGCGTTCTGACCAATCCAAACTGTGAATTTGAAGCCAATTATGTTGCTATTCACACGCTTGCGACCTGGTACAAGTCTAACATGAATGGAGTGAGAAAAGATGTGGTGATGAGTAAGTATGCATAACTGTTTGCTGGATCTGTGCTTAACCCTTTAAATCATACCAATTCTTGGTGTTTTTAATGATTTTATCTCTTTCCTCACCAACTTTTTCTTCTTATGATCACCTAGCCTTTTCTGTCCCATAAGTAAAAGGCAGTTGCCTGAAAGACAGTGATCTTGCTTTACTGACTTCCTGGGGCATATCCGTAGCGCATGGTATCGAAGAATTGCTTAGTCTTGAGAGATTTCTGTGATTATGTAATTAACGCCTTTGGAAAGTAAATTTAATGCCCAAATTTGACATGTGTCTGTGGATGTGATTTCACTGGAATAGAAGCAATTCAGATCAGAAGACACTCTGAGTGCCAGGGTGTCTGGTTTCTGTGTTGATATTGGTGCTGGCCATAATTGTCTTTTTTTTTTTTTCTAGTAACTTGTCCTTTTTTTTAAGTGAGCCCGTGAGTTACTGAATGCCTCATCTGACATGACTTTTATTTTTGCTATTTTAAATTAAACTTGAGTGATAGCTTTTTAAAATTTGTCTCTGTAGCTGATACTGAAGACAGCACAGTTTCGATCCAGATTAAATTGGAAAATGAGGGGAGTGATGAAGATATTGAAACAGATGTTCTTTACAGCCCGCAAATGGCCCTGAAGCTGGCCTTAACGGAATGGTTGCAGGAATTTGGAGTACCTCAGCAATACAGCAGTGAGTATAATTTGGTATCATTCTGGGGTTGGTAGAAAAATGGTGTTAGATGTTCAGTATTTGTGTTTAGATTAAGGATATTTTACAGATCCTGGCAATTCATACACTTCAGCTGGAAGTACTTTCTGCGTTATTAATTGGGGAACCTTAATAAAAAAGTAAAAATGCTTGATGTTCTGCAGTGTGCTTGTAATGCTCTGGCTAATCAACAGATGGAATCTTCATGTATTATCCTTTGGCGCTTCTGATACAAGGCAGGAAAGGGTCTGGATCTTGCTAGTCCTGGTTGTTACTAGACTTCAGAGGAACCTGAGAAGGAAGGGGGGGTTTTTTTCCGAGTTGATGTTAGATTGTTGTAAACACTAGTCCTGGTCCTGAAGACTCCGTGTTCTTCCAGTTGTTTTAAGATAGTTTTACTTTCTTGAGTTTCTGTCTACATAAACCAGCTAAGTTCCTTCTAGCATTGTGCACCCTTTTTGTACTAATGGGAGCTTGGGATCTGGGGTAGAATCTGTTTTTCTCTAATGTGGGTTTCAGGTGATCATCTTTCTGTGGTACTGATGATGGAATAGAAGAACCGGTTCTCCTGACTGCTCTGGTGCATTTATGCTTTTGAACTTCTGTAGAGTTTTGTATCTTTCTAAAACTCAATTGCAGCAGAAATGCTGGGTGAAGAGCAGTAATTAAGGTGTCAGTCTTCCTCCATTTTCATAGTATAGTTTTAGTTGGAAGGGACCTCTTGAGATCTATCTTGAGTCTAACGACCTTGCTCAGGGAGGGTGAATTAGAGCAGGTTGTCCAAGACTGTATCCAGTAAGGTTTTGAATGTCTCCGTTTCCCCCAGGTTAAAGACATTTTTGAAATTGAAATATTTAAGCATCAGTCCTTTTATTATGAAGTGTCCTTTATACTCAAAGGCAGCTTTACCAAGTCAGTTGACACAGAGGGAAAAATAGTGACTTTGAGAGCTTTTTATCTGATGACATAGTTAAAAATGCTGTTGGCAGCACATAAACATTAACTGATTTTCCTAAGTTTTTCTTCATCCTATCTTGGCTTACCAGTTATGTGAAAAGGAAACTTGCAAAACTCAAAGTCTGTAGTTAGAATTACATTGACAGAAGTGAACAGGCAAAGTACCAGAAGGAAGCTGTGCTGATGGGATGCTGTGGTAACAAAATCATCCATCGTTTGTAGGAGTTGCTGATTTGAATGTTAGTTGGCAGATACTGGAAGCTAAACTTGTTTCTTCTTATTCTCAGGTAGGCAAGTGGCCCACAGTGGTGCTAAAACCTCTGTAGGGGATGTAGGGCCACTGGTGGCACCATCCTCTTTAAATGCAGCAACAGTGGTTACCACGGTGTACCAGGAACCCATCATGAGCCAGGGCGCGGCGCTGAGCAGTGACTCACCGGCCTTGGCCAAGGAGGAGGAGAAGAAGCAATCTGATGAGGAACCAATGGACATGGTGGTGGAAAAACAAGATGATGCAGACAAGAATGCAAACCAGATACTGACAGATATTGCTGAAGCCAAGATGGCAGAGGAGCTGAAGCCAATGGATACGGATAAGGAGAGTATAGTTGAGTCAAAGTCTCCAGAGATGTCTATGCAGGAAGACTCTGGTAGTGACATTGCACCTATGCAGACTGATGAACAAATTAACAAAGAACATTTTGTGCCTGGGCCGAATGAAAAGCCTCTTTACACAGTAGAACCAGTGACTTTAGAGGACTTACAGCTTCTTGCTGACTTGTTTTACCTTCCTTATGAACATGGGCCCAAAGGTGCACAGATGCTGAGGGAATTCCAGTGGCTCAGAGCAAATAGCAGTGTTGTCAGCGTTAATTGCAAAGGAAAGGATGCTGAAAAAGTGAGTGCAAATATTGTTTCTCTCCTTTTAAGTCAAAATCCCAAGCAATTTTATCTGTTGTCTGTAATAAAGACTGGTCTACTTTGTAGGACCTGAAGGGTAGTGTGTAATGAACCACAGGTCACAGTAGTTTTCATTACTCCGGTGGAATCTACTATTTCAAGCCCTGTAGTGCCATGTAGCTATGAAGGCAGTCTGGTGTCTCCATTTGACCAGTGTTCCCTGTACTGGCCTCACTTCTAAAAACCATAGAGAATATCTGTGAGTCGTGTGTGGTGTGGTAGTCCATCCTGGTAAAATGAAGTAATGAATTGTATAGTCTTCCTCCATATTTAAAGTACCTCTCCGCCCAAGGAGCGTGTGTTTGATCTTGCGGATCTTTTTCATAGATAGAAGAATGGCGTAACCGAGCAGCCAAGTTTGAAGAGATGTGCAGCTTGGTGATGGGCATGTTCACTCGCCTCTCCAACTGTGCCAACAGGACAATCCTTTATGACATGTACTCCTACGTCTGGGATATCAAGAGTATTATGTCAATGGTGAAATCTTTTGTGCAGTGGTTAGGTAGGTGCATTGGGAGCCATTATAATCCCAGATAGCATATTTTTTTATGTGTGTTTTTAATTAGCCCACGGGGAAAACTGAAGTATTAGGCAAATGTGTTTTCCTGGACAGGGGGTCTGGTTTGACCCTGTTTTAAAGGTTTTCCTGTCTTACTGTTTGAAGCAATGCTTGCAGTGAGTTTGCTTTGCTATTAAAAGTGAAGTCTGCTGGATGCTTAAGATTGGAGACCTTGATTTTCTTCTTGGGCTAATGAAACTTGAATCTCATCTGACACGTAAGTGTTGACTTTAACTTACTCTTGACTGAATGCACACTGGACTATGCCGTGTAACTCCTTGGATGCCCCCCTGTATGATTGGAAATGACACTACGAAATGTGATCACATCAGCCGTCTGCTGTTTGCTCTGTCTTGATAACATTATTGCTGTCTTCAACAGACCTTTCAATGGGCCTGGCCATGAGGAAGGTGATCCTCCCAGCCCCTGTGCGCATGCGAGCTTTAGCATAAGGCTATTCTGGTGCAAAATAATTTCCTTTAAACACTTTCCAAATTGCTGATTTTTTAAATTTTTTTTTTTAATTTTATTTTTTGGTAATGGGTGGAAATTGTGGAGTTCTCTGGACAGATTTAGTCTGAGACTTAAAATGATCTTGAAACAGCTTTTTTTAATTTTTTTTTAAATGTGTGGCGCTTTCTTCTTAGTTTTGTTTTGTTGGTTTCTTTCCTGAAAGATTTTTGGGAGATCCTAAGTTGGCAGATAGCACCAGCATGGCCTGGGTAATTCTAGTGACCTCATTTCACTTTCAGGTTTCAATCCAACTGTAAGGAATATGCTGTGGAGTTGCTTGACGTACACAGCAGACAGCAAAGCTGATGGTCTCAAGTCACACTTTCTGTAGCTGTCACAAATCTCACAGTGGCTAACCATTACACAACCTTGGTCTAATCCTAGTGTTTGGATTGCCTTTAAATTATATTTGTAAACACTGGCAGATTTAAGCAGGGACAGAGAAGACAGTTAAATCATCAAGTTGGTCTGTGCCCAACAAATTCCTCTGTTTTGTGCTTATTAAATATCCGATGCCTAAACACATAGTTGATAAAGAAGAGAGCTTTTAAGACTGCCTTCTGCAAAGTACGTAGAAGAAAACTAGTGGGGGAGGAAAACTCAGCAGCATTGTAGTATGTTAACATTTCTCTAACAACATCATGCTATTTTAAAAGCCTTAGTTTGTGCATTTTTAAGTGTAACACAACTCCTCCAACTTTACTATTCTTGCTGTATGTTGACCTTTAGCTAGACAGAATGCTCTCTTCTTGATAACTTAATCTGCTTAAAACTCTAGGCCAAAGCTCTATAAAGGGAACAGTGATTCTTGTAATCTCTGTAAACATCAAGGGCCCAATGCAGACTGCATTTCAGAATTATCAGGCTAGGTACTAAATTCAGCTGAAATTGTTTTCAGTTATCAGTGTCCCTGTAAAGTTGGGTTCAAGTCTCTAAATGCATCAAGTATTTGGAATAGTTCACAGTAGAAGCCAACTCAGTAAACATGAACTCTATTAACTTTGCACTGTTCTGTTCCAGTACTCACACTGGTATTAGATAGGTGAAAAATTCAGGGTTTTTCACATGTACAGTTTAATACTCCCATGCTAACAGTGCTTCTGTGAGAGGGGCCATTTTTGTCTTCAGCTTGTGTTTTATCACTAGTGTAAATACAGAGTAAAGGTCTTTGATAAAATACCTCATTATATAAAGTCAAGTACATTACAAATCCAAACAAGTTAGTTTTCACAGCGGTGTGCTCAATGGTCCACTGGATGTTCACTTTCTTCACCTCTCCTCCCAAGTCCAGCTAGCATTCAGTCCCTTAAATTAGTGTGGCTGTACAGTACTATGGATTACTAATGACTTCTATTGTCTTCTTCCCCATTGTGTACAGATGGGAGAATCCTCAGCACAAGTTTCTGCTGCTATTGGATGGACAGCGCCAGATGTTCACAGCGCGTCGTCATTAATTAATTAAAATGGAAAGGTTTTGTCTGTGAGGCAGCTCAGATAGATTAGATGTACAGCAGGCATGAACTGAAGTCACATTTGCGCAGCGACTAAGGCATTAACTATGTTTTTCATTTATACAGCTCTTCATTCACACAGCTCTTTACTGTAATAATTGGAAGTGCTAGTTAAGTTGTAGTCTCAAAGGACAGACAGATACTGTCTTCCAAGTTATTGACTGAATCTCTTTGTGAAGGATATCTTCTTATGTGAGAATTCTAAAATGTGGGAGTAAACCAAATTTGAATTCTGGTGTTTGGATTGTTTCTGAAATTTGCCATACTTAGGGTAGTTTGTATTTAATCTATGTTCCTAAACTCTCATAAATGTCAAACTTGGCACACTTTGGGACTCTCTGACTAGCACAACATACTTGTCTGTACTGATCTGAGACTGTTACTTGAACAGGAGGTAGATTGCTGTCCACAAAAGGAAAAGAGTATTTGCGCTGCTCCTCTTGTCAGAAAACTAGGCGGGTTATTGAGGTCTCCACTCCAGATACCACTTGGCTTTTTCCTCTCTCCAGAGCTGTCATCTATGTTACTTGCTGAAGGCTGCAGTGCCTTGCTGGCAGAACAGTGTTAAAAGTCAAACAGCCAATGGAAATTTCTTTTCTAAAGCAAGTGCAAGCTAAAGCTGAGAACTGCAACGGGCCTGCTGCTGCTGGTTGAGCAGCAGGGTCCCTGGTGCGTCCAGTATGCTTGTGGAAGAAAAAATCAAGATACAAAAAGCAAAGCTAGTAGTGGCCACCAAGGTGTATTACTTAAACTGTGAGTTAATTCCAGTTAACACTACTTATCTTTTTAATGTGCTAGCAGTATTGTGGAGGTGTGGCCTGGATTATGTAAATCTGTGTAGTCTCTTGCAAGAATGCTGTTTCATACAGTTGTCTTGGCTGCCTCATCTGTTCCAGACTGTTTGCATATATTGCTGGTCCTAGTTTTCTGACAAGATTAGTAATAATCCGTACCAAAATGTGACTTCAGAAAGGTCCATTTTTTTTTTTCAGGGGCTGTGATAATGGCATTTGCTTGATCTAAAATTTATGGTAGTAGCTATTGAGCCACGTGGCTTCCAAGATGTCATACTTTCATAGATGAAATGAATGTTTCTGACACAAATATGGAAAAAAGTGTACAAAATATGTGGGAAGTTTACATAGTTGTGCATGGCACCGTTCTTGTGCCTGCTGGTCTAGAATGAAGTGTGTAGCTGAATTGCGTCACCTGTCTGTTACAGGTAATCAAAACTTTGAAATACCGCAATTAGTGCGCAATCACAAAATCTTTATAAATTATACATTATTACAGCCCCTCCCCCTCCCCAAGCCCTGGATTCTAGCTCAGTTAGAGAGCTTTTTCCACAAGTGTATGTTAGCTTTTTGGACATGTAAGACACCCAGGAAATCCCCCTTCTCGTAACATTCTCCGCTTGGATCTGATCTCAACAGGGTGTCGTAGTCAATCTTCAGCACAGTTCTTAAGTGGAGACCAAGAACCCTGGGCCTTTAGAGGTGGTCTAGCAGGAGAGTTCCAGGTATCAATATGACTTCACAACTGAATGACGTTTTCTTTGTTTTATGAGAAACCTTTTGTTGCACATCAGAGGTCTGGAAGGATTGGTCTGCCGAAGGCTTTCTGGTCCAAAGCCCATTAGCCTTACAGCTTGGTTTAAAATAATTTTCCTCCCCTTTCTACAGTAATTTCTCAAGGAGATGCTGCCTGTCCCACGCGCATGCGAAGCGCAGCGGCTTTAGTTGTACATTTCACATTGTTTCTTTGCAGGTCGCACAGCATTTTTACCTGCGCCCGCAATTGCACAATGCGCGCATGCTTGTCTGCCGATGGGAATTCCATGAGCAAAAGGGATTGTCATCCAAATTTTGGTTCCTCTCGAAATAATGCTGTAATGCACTTTATTGCGAGGAATTCAATTGGCAAACATTCGTAAATCGTTGTTTGTACCATGTGCAGATTTGTTCATGGATTTTTCAGGCGCTATACTTTTCCCCCCTCACAGGTGCTCTGCGCGCAGCAAATTGAATCAGCGCATTGCTTTTGGGATAAAGCGTCTCCTCTGGCCAGTTAACCCTCTTCAGACCAAACCTTTCCTCCTGACATTCTGTGTTCTTAGTGTAGATATGATTGGTAAAAAGTATTTTAAAGCAGTTAAGATTAACAGACTCTTAATGTGCTGTTTCAATTGCATATTTTAGAACACCAATTGGATATTTTCTATTCAAATAAGGTCTTTGCATTTGTAAAGCATACCAACCCCACCTTCTTCTGGGGTAGCAAGTAGCAAATGTTAATTTGGGAGTCTGCAGTGCACACCCAAGACTGATGGGTTTTGTTGTTCATACAGTTATATTAAGTATTTTGTTTTCACAGCGTTTGCTGCCTATTGACGGGGCAAATGACCTCTTTTTTCAACCACCTCCATTAACACCCACTTCCAAAGTGTACACCATACGACCCTACTTCCCTAAAGATGAGGTAACTGCTTTTGGCACTTGTCACTTTTGTTCTTAGTGATGCACTTCCTGTTGTGGCAACAGTGGTTACTGCTGAGTCCCTTCTTCCCCAAACGAGCAGGTGTCCTGATATTTTGCACGAGGCACAAGTGCCAGCTCATAGGAAAACTGAGGTTAAGTGATTTGCCTCTGGTTCAGCAACATGCTGTGCAGAAGTGTGTGTACACCCACAGCTTGATTCCCAGCCTCCCACCCCCTCACCGTTTTAAATCTGTGAGTGACTTCCCTATTTATGAAAGGCAAGTTAAATTTGTTCACAGCCGTTAGAAGAATTCTTACAGCAGGGAGACATGCAGTGGATGAACCTTAGAGGATGGGTGTGTATGCCTGTTTCGCTCAGTATTTATTGTGGTACCTGCTGGTATTTGCAGAGCTGTATAGGCAGAACACTGATACTGCATCTCAAAATGGAGCTGAAAAACGTGATCATGGTTCAGCCATTCATATCATTTTAGTTACAGTTGGAAGCTTTTTGGTCTGATTTTGAAAGAATTGTTGTCAAATCTGCTTTGGAGTGTTTGATACTTTAAAACCAGGAAGATTTTATTAGTCGTTACTGATTAGTGCTTTTTACCTTTCCTGTTTTCTGAACACATCTGTATTGTAGTTTCTTTCCTGTTAGCTTGGCACGGAGAATACTTGAAACTGAGGTATCAGCCAATAGTTAGTTAACTCTTTATGGATTTAAACAATCTAGGGATTAATGCAGCTTGAAATCTTGCTTTGGTAGGTACGCTGAGATGAAACAGGAGTTTCTGGGTTGAGTTTGCAGGAGTTCAAATGAGTCCTAACTTCGAAGCCAGTCAGACATACAGGGCTGGCACATGAAGACCTCTTTTTCGTGCCACTTTTAGGCCAGCTCTGTCCTGTGCTGTTCTCACGAGCAGTAAAGCAGCCTTTTCCAAACCTTCCTGAAGGACTTGACCTAAGCTGACTTGTTCTTTTGTGGAAAATGGAGCTAATACTTCTATACCACCGTAGCAACTGGAGATGCAGCTAAGCATGCAGTCATAAACAATATTTCTTCTGAGGACTTCTCCTTTTATTGAAAGGAGGACAGAGTGTCAAATGCAAAACATTTTTGTTAAAAAAAAGTTTCTTATTTAAGATGTGACTGATACAAGTTTGCTCTTCTAAAGAGATTCAGGTGAACGCCTTTTAACATATAGGATGTGTCTGTTCTTCTCAGAGGCTGGGTTGCTGTAATTGAATAGCAGAGGTTTTGTAAAGGGACTTTGTAGCGATGGTGTTGGTCTTCACTGAGTGTTTAGTACCTAACCCTCAGAATGAATCTTGTGCTGTTACAAGAGCAGGAGGCAGCCTTTCCTTCCCAGCCGTTCAACTTCACTGCAATGTTTTTGAAGGCAACTTTGAGTTACTTTCAGGGAAGAGGTGAAGGGAAGGCCATTCTTTTGCATAGATGGATACTTTTGATCTCAGATGACTCAGTGCCTGTCAGTACTAGGTTACAGTGTAGCTGTTAATGACATACTCTGTTTTGAAAGTGACTGATAAGTTGAAATCATCTCTTTTCTCCTCTTAGGCATCTGTATATAAGATCTGCAGAGAAATGTATGCTGATGGAGCTGATCAACCCTTCCATAGTTTACCAGATTTAATTGGAGACAAGTATGTATTAGGAATGAGTGTCCCGCAGAGGTGGTTCTGAAGAACGAAGTCCTGACATTGTATTTAATTTGAATTTTTAGAAGTGTGTGGGAAGAATACAAAGAACATTTGAAATAGATAGATAGAATAATTTATCCTCAGGAAATTGGGGTTTTGGTTTCTTGAGGAGACTGTTGACAGTTGTGTCTCAGTTCATGTGCTGGTTACCTGTTATATGCTGTTAGAAAGTTAATTTAGTTGAAATCTCTGTATTATGAAAGCTGTGCGTCATAGTATCTTATTTGAGATTTTGTGAAAGTATATCATGAGAGTGTCCATAGTCTGTAGTTACCGTCTGGTATTTTTTCTGACCTACTGTAGTTCTTAAGATGGAATTGAGGGTTTTTTGAGGCACAGTCTCCCAGCCAAGTGCCTCAAGGTTTTTCTGAAGTACATGTACAAACTTTTTAAAAGGATAAGCAATGATAGATGAAGTTAAAAAAAAAAAGGGGGGCATTAAATCTGAGCTGTAAAATGAACTACTTTGAGTGGGGTTTTTTGTCTCAGGTGTTTAATATAGATAGGATTTTATAGGGAGTCTGGTCTGAGTGACAGGAAGGTAATTAAGCAAGGATGTGTAACTAGTATCAAACAATACCCAAAGGAAATTACGAAAGAACAAGGAAATAATGGCAGCAGAGCAACTAAGGGCAAAAGCAGAAGAGCAGTATGGAATTAAATTGTGCAATCCCGAGGTGCAGATGTTGCTTATAGCTGAGTTTTGATAGCAGATCAGTCAGTTAGTGCTTTGTCTGAATTAATTCCATGACTGGAGGACTCACTTCTTTGGTTGACTCTGGAGTCTTCTCCATGGTAACCTGAAGGGCATACTTGACCTTCTTTTGACTGAATTTGTACTTTTTTTTGCAGATTAGTTGGAGGTCTGCTCACCCTCAGCCTGGATTACTGCTTTGTCTTAGAAGATGAGGATGGCATATGTGGCTATGCTTTGGGAACGGTTGATGTGACTCCCTTCATTAAGAAATGCAAAATGTCTTGGATCCCTTTCATGCAAGAAAAATATACTAAACCAAATAGTGACAAGGAGCTGTCTGAAGCTGAGGTTGGTATAACCTGTGAGATCAGAACTGTGTGCTGAAGTCTTTCCAAAGTGGGTCTCTATTTTTCTCTTTCATTTTGAGCTCACACGAAATTCAGTTTTTTCACCTTTCTGAAGACTCTGAGCATGTATGAAAGCATCTGATGTATCAGGAGACAGTAAAATTACTCATTGCCAGTCAGATACAGCTATGTGCTGTAATACACCCGAGGTGTACTTTAGTAGTAATCCATGCAGTAAATGTAAAGCACCTTCATCTAGAGAAAATTACATTTTGAAAATAAAGTATTGCTCCTGCTCTGTTCTTCTACAAAATGCAATATTAGTTTCCCCATGCTGCAAGTAGAGCACTAAAAGTCACATCGGTTTAAGTATGGAAAACAAATTCAAGAGCACTTGGTTTTGATATGAAAATCTATGAGCTATTTGTGGAGTGTGACAGCTGTAAATGGTGCAGAGCAACCTAAAACTGCCCATTAAAAAGGCAAAGAAACAAAAAAGAGTATCTGCACAAACTATTGGTTATGTGTTGGCTTATGTTGTCTTTCCCTTGAAGTATGGGTCACTGAGAAGGAGCTTTCATGCCTCCATTGATGGTCTGAGGAGCTTTTCTAGCCAGTCTTTTTGTCTAGAGTACAGACAGCAGTTCAGCAGATGAGGAACTAAGTGGCCATCAGAGGTGTAGCTGAAAAGCCTGCTGGTTTGGAGGTACACTCCATGAGCAAAGCAGTCTCCACTGATAAGGATTAATGAAAATGAAAAGCTGGATAATTATTACATACCTCTTTCTCATATTCTTTTCAGAAAATAATGCTAAGCTTCCATGAAGAACAAGAAGTATTGCCAGAATCGTTCCTTGCTAACTTCCCATCTTTGATAAAGATTGATATCCACAAAAAAGTAACGGATCCAAGTGTGGCCAAAAGTATGATGGCCTGCCTGCTCTCTTCTCTAAAGGCTAATGGTAAGTTTCTTGCACTTCGAATTCCTTGTTTCCTAATTACATCTCAGTTCTAGGGTGAAAGGCAAACTTGGGAAGATTGGGTAAATAATTACAGAAGCTTTTGAATAGCTATCTTCTGCTGCTGCCTTGAAAAAGGTTGCTTTTCACTTTAGCCATAATCCTGCAAATTAGAAGATAGGCAGAACTGAGGGAGCAATTTGGCACTGAGAGCAGACATCTTTACATCTTGAGCACTGCACAAGTGTCTATATTTTCCCTGCTGGCATTGGTAATGATGCCTTTTTTTATGTTTGGCTGTGTACACTGGTGGGTAATTACCAAACCTTCAGCATGGGAAGCGCTTGGCTGCCTGCCCTGACTGCGCACCCCACACGCACAGTTCCTTTGTGCCGCATGGTGCCCTCTTGAAATGCTGTTTTTGGAGCCAGCATCAGATATTTTTGTGTGCAGTGAAAGGTGTGCAGAGGGTTTGTTCAGACTGATGAGATGCCTGCAGTGTGCAGTCCCTTTAGGGGATGGTCAGCTATGCTGCCATAAATCTGGACTCTTGGGCACTACGCTCCATGTGGAATTGGATCACTGATTTACGTGTTAAAATAGGTGGGAACTCTAGTAATATTTTATGTCTGTGCTTTTTACAGTAACTCTTCTCCTACAGTATTTTGTTTCTTTTCTTCCTTCTTCAGGCTCCCGTGGGGCTTTTTGTGAAGTGAGACCAGATGATAAAAGAATCTTGGAATTTTACAGCAAGCTGGGTTGTTTTGAAATTGCTAAAATGGAAGGATTTCCAAAGGATGTTGTTATCCTTGGAAGAAGCCTGTGAAGTGCTTGACAGTGAACTGTTCCAGTACTGTAGACCCTTAACAGCTGGGCAGGTAGTGGTGGGGATCTTCATATGGTCTAACTGCACAAAGCCAGCAATAAGCCAGCTTGGTAAAAGGGGCTATGCGAAAATCACCCATCACACATTCAGACTGTAATTTGTTGGAAGGGGATAATGCTGCTGAAAACATCGTTATAACAAAGAGAAACCTTGTCCTCTCCTGGTCCTGTGTGAAGTGCCAAGGAATCTTGCATGGGCTATAGCTTCTCAGAGGAATCCCTCTCAATCGGTGCTGTGGTTGACGACAGTTCTCTGCGTTGAAGTGTCAACAGAAAATTGGTCTCTGGCAGAATGCCTATAAAGATGCAGGTTTTTCTTCTCTGTCATAGATGTGCAGGATGTGCAACTGGAAGTTGCAGAAATGGGAGGGATTGCTTGTGTCAATCAGCATTTTTAAAGATAAGTAGTTACAGTTCTATTTTTTACTACCTTTACGCTTGTTGATAAAGCAATGACCCGTTGTCACGTCTAATGACCATTGGTTCAAGCTTTGTGTTTTATTAGGGACAAATGTGCAGTGATCTGTGGCAGAAGTCACTTAATGACAAACTTGTAAATCTCAGTGTATATAAACTTAGCTGTATGCTGACTAACTTTTTGTTTACTAGTTTTTGTAACTTTTTCTTTTGAAAAGTGAAATGGTATAGGTCCAAGATGGCACTTTTGAATAACCTAAAACCACAATCGAGAACAAGTCTGTCCTCAGCACTGACCTTTCTTATTGTGCCTCATATCCAGGGCTAGGAACTGACCATCTTGGGAAAGGGGAGCAGATCCCAACAGACCCTTCCTTCAGATAGCAGTTTGTCACTGCTTGAGGGTATCATTCTCCTGGGACTGAAACAGCAATTCACAGGAAGCTTTGCTGAACCTGTTAATTTTGGTAATGTTCGCATGGGATTATGGATGAAAGATGATGAGAGGGAGAGAGAGCTGGCCCACAGCTGGGATTTGTCCTTGGAAGAGTCACCATGTTTCAAAGCCTGTTCGTACTAGTTTAAATCAGGGTCTTCAAGTCCTGCACATTTGTATCAAATAACTTTTCTATAAGAAATGCCACAATAAGCACATTTTTACACATTATTTAAATGGTTATCTACTTTTAAATGTTCCAAGAGTTTAATGTTTTTACCCAGGATGGACATGCTTGGTGATGGGATGGAACCGACACCGTATGGGACCTGGTAGTCAGGTAGTTGGATCATTTATGAGAATGGTATTTTGCAGTGTCCCAGACAGATGATTGGACAATGGTAATGCACTTCGCAGTACTTTGTTTCTTCCACCTGCTGCCATCAGCTGTCTATATCTTATGTTTAAATTTTCCTGGGGTTTTTTCAGTGGTGCACAAAGGAAGCTTGGTTGCTCTTACAAGCCTCCAGCTGCATAGAAGTTGATTTGCAACCTGTAATGAATGGCATTAAGACTGCAGTAATGCTCTCTGCAACCTGTAAGGAGATGCTGTGTTTGGCCTTCTGGTGCAGTCACGTGCAAGATGGTTTTTTTTTTCCTTTGCAGAATGTGAATGATTTTTAATGCGGTAGCGAAGTATTTAAGTTGAAACAAGTTCATTTCATTTTTAGAGAGAGGTATGGGGTTGTGCTGTGGGATTTCATTAAGTCCGAGCTGAATGCCACTAGTTTTTATACAGCTTTGAGTGCATGTTGAGTAGCTGATACCTTGATTTACCAGGTGGGAGAGTTTTGTTTCTTCATGGATACCAGACTCGACTTATTTTATCTGGATGCATAACATTACAGCATAGGATGCTTGTGGCCTTATTTCTTGGCTTTTAAGGAGTTGCCACGTTTTCTCTTCCTATGAATTTGTTATTATTATAGAAGTTAATTGTCTAAGCCTATGGAATGTCAGGCCAATACCATCATTCTAGGATTGTAAAGTGATATGTTGACATATCTTTCATGCTTATGAATTTTCATTAAGGTTGGAATGCCACTTTCATTAATCTGTTTTAGATCAACAGTATCTGTAGCAGAAAAAGACCTGTAAAACTGTATTTGAAGACCATGCGAGAAATAGAATAAAAATTGAGAAGTGAATGTAAATAAGTGTGTATTTTGTGTATGAGCTGGTCCAGAACCAGAAGTGGTTCAGCAACCTGTGTTACATCACACTGTAAGTGTTAGATGCCCTTGGGATCAGCTGTCAGAGACTTGTGTCTGGTTTTGGTGTTGACAGTTGTACATCCACAAAATTTAACTTGGGAAGATAAATACTGAGATATCTAAAGCAAGGAGCTTCCTGCATAGAATGACAGCTAAGCAAAGGGATGGGCCAGGGGTATGAAAAGTAGCTTTTTCCTAAGGTCACTTCACAAGAGTTTGTCCACCTGCTGTACAAGTGCACAGGTGTGGTTCAGAAGCTGTGCAGTGCGGAGAACAGGATAACACACAAACTAAGCAGGGAAGTTAGCAGTTGAAAACTTTTCTCCTGGCCCAGTGAATTTTCTCTGTTAAAACGAGTAGGTGTTGCACGTAGGTGACTATGTTTTCTTCAAGCGTATTTCATGAGATTATGACAGACTTGCCCCTCTACAGCACATCTTGGCCTGGGAAACGGGATTGGGCCCTGATGTTGCACCAGACTCTTTTCCTTTAAGGAAGCATAATGCAGCAGTGGATGCTCCTGCCTCCATTGCTCCAGTGTGGTGGCTGCAGACAGGTCAGGTAGGGTCAGGTGGCTGCGTGGAACAGCTGCTGAGAAGCACATGGGTGTGCTTGTGTAACCGTTGCTGCACGAGCACTTGCCTGTTTCTGGGACTGGTTCAGCTTTTCAAACCTCTTCACTCAGGTTTTTCTTGAACCTGCTCCAGCTCGAGCACAGCAAGTGGCTGGCTGGCAGAGGTCTCTGCGGTGGGAGCAGAGCCCAGTTCGTCCCCAGAATGCAGTGTGAGCTCGTTGTTAGTGGGGTTTGTTTTGTCTGCTCCTCTGCAGCACCAAGCAGGCTGCTTCCCTTCCTGCTTTGAAAGGCCGGTCCAGCCCTCTCCTCCCTGCCGTAGATTTTGAAGTAGGATATTGCCTTCTGCGCTCAAACGCTCCTGTGCCGCAGTCCCCAGTGTCAGGTCACGCTGCTGTTGCCCATGTTTAAAGGGATAGAGATGAACAGGTCCCTCCCGCTGTGGCTCTTGCCCTCCTGTCCCCTCGGTACCCCTCTTTATGCCCTCGGCCTCCTGGCTCTGTAGGTGCCCTATATCTCCTCCCCAGTGCTGGGACCGGCTGCTGCCGCGGGCCGGGATGGTGCCCAGGAGAAGGGCGATAGGTGAGCAGCCGGTAGTAGGGGCCATTTTTCCGGTGTGGCGTTCCCACGTCTGGCGGTGGGGTCAGTAAGTGCTGAAGGCCCAGGATGGGCAGGAAATGCCCGTGTTAAAGGCTGCGGGGCGCTGCCGCAGGTCCCTTTGGTTCGGTCCCCGGGGGCGGGCGCGGGGCGGGGCGGGGCGGCTCGGCTCGGCTCGGCTCGGTACGGGCACTGCACGGCCCGCCCCGCTCCCAGACCTGCTCCCAGCGCCGCCGCCTCATGGAGCCGCACGGGCCCGCCTGCCCCGGCAGCGTCCTCTTCGGTGAGCGGCCCCGGGCCAAGGGAGCGGGGACACGGGCCAGGGGGAGGGAGAGACACGTGGGGGGGCATAGATGAACTGGGGAGGTGACTCGCAGGGCGGGGGTCGAGAGAGACACGTAGGTGGGTAAGAGAGCATTGGGGGGCAGGAGGGACACCTTGGGGCAATAAATAGGGGGCAGAAAGAGACTTTGGTGAGTAATGGGGACGGCGTGGAGGCTGGAAAGACACGTGTGGGTGGGGGGGAACACGTGTGAGGGCAGTAGAGCCGCGGGGGCGGTCAGAGAGAGACCTGGGGGCAGCAGACACATCGTGGGGGGAAGGAGGCAAGACAGACACGTGGGTCGGAAGAGACACGTGGAGGGCATTAACGTGCCGGAGGGGAGGACGGTGCGGAGAGACACGTGTGTGACCGGGCTTGGGAGGGAGCGGGCACATGCTGGGGGTTCCGGGGCGGTGTGGGGGCAGCCGCGTGGGGTCTTGGTGTTCTGGCGGCTTGAGAAGGCTGGGAATAACGCGGCGGTGGGTTGGCAGCCCCGGCTTTCGCCGGCCTCTCCCGCTCCTCCGGTTAATCCCCCGCGCTCGCACGTCAGCGTTTCGTGGGCGCCTGTCGCGGGGCGGCGGAGCCGTGTCCCTCCTCTCTGGGAGGGGTTTCGGCCGGGCCGTGGAAGCCCCGCCGCACGCGGCCCGGCGCTGCTCACGAACGCGCCTGCGGGCAGCGCCCAGGCCGGGCAGGGCAGCGCGGCTCAGCGCACGCTGCGCCGGGGGGGAGCGGAGCCGCAGCTCCACAGGCCTTTTGTGCACCTGGGGTTTGGTCATCCCCTCGGTGAGCTGAATATATAAGCATGGGCAGAAAGAGGTCCTGCCATGGGCTGCGTTAGTCGAGACCGGTTCCTCTCCCTTGCAAATGCCGGCACTGGTATGCGGGGCTCAGCTCTGTGTTTTTCCGATCAGCCTCACGTTGGTGAATCATCCTGCAATAAGTAAACGCACCCAGGGCAGTTTAGTCACTCCGTTTGGTTGGCTTAATCCTGATCCTAAGAGCTAAGGACATAGTCATGCGTCTCCCTTGTTTTTATAACTGTCTGAAGAAGTACGTAATAAAATATGTCTCAAAACTTCTCTTGAGGGACTCCAGCTCCCTGCAGCTTGGCCTGGCATCCTTCCTTTGGGTTGTGCCTCATCATTCAGGTCTTGCATTCCGTGTCTGTCTCTGCTTCCAGACTCCCATCCAAGAAAAAATTGTACTGGTGATGGCATGAGCAGAGTCCCTGTTTTGTCTGCTCCCTCCTGTTTCCCACAGTGGTGTGCCCTGACTGTCCTGCTCTCTGGAGGGGAAGAGACTTGCCCTGCCAGTGCTTGGGAACCTTGGGTGCCCGTGGGCATTGCTGCATGGCAGCCTGCTTTGGGGACACCAGGTTTTGTCCCTGCATGGTGCAGAGGCGGGTGTGTGGTTTTCTGGGACCCTGGAGCCCACGGTGCCCTGGCCTGATGCTGCTCCTCATACGAGAAAATAGAGGTTATGGGATGCCGTGTGCATGCCTGGCCAGGGCTCTCCTTCAGAACCCTTGGCCTGTGGTGCCTGGTGCTGTGTAATGCCTGCTACAGGTTTTTTATCTTCTCCTCCTAGGCTGTGAGCTGACTGCCAGTACCAAATCCTACACATTTCAGGTGGATGAAGAAGATGACTCTGACCACATTTTGGCACTGTCTGTGGTAAGAGAAATGTTAATTAACTGTGCTTGTTCTCTCCTGTAGTCATCCATATTCTTAAGCCTCCTTTTCAGGCTCATCCTCCTTTCTTGGCTGGGCTGGATCAGGGAACTCCCTTGACTGAGGTCCCAGGACTGGCTGCTCTCAGGGCAGGACATAGAGTGGTCACTTTATCCATCATACAGAGGTGCTTGTGCAAAGCCAGGAGACTGCTGAATAGGGGAATGCTCCAGGCAGATGGTGAAGAAAATTATTTTTCCTTTGTATTTGACCTTGCTGGAGCCTCACACCAGATTCACACCAGCTACGTCTCTGGCTTGTTGCTCCCCAAGCCCACATGGGTGCTCTGGCTCTCCTTGGGGATGTTTTCTATCCTGGGAGCACAGAACCTGCCAGCATGGATCATATCAGCAGAAAATGCAGCCCAGGTGCCCTCCCTTGAGATGACTGCAATAACAGCTGTTGCAACTGGGAAAGGCACAGAGCCCACTCTGAGGCAGTCAGGGGACAATTGCTACAGGGTCATTCAGTGTTCTCCCTGTTTTGTGGAGCAGCATCCTCACACCTTGCATGACATCTGGGCTGGTAGCATTGCTGTGAGTTACTTGTCCCATGGAGAGCTCCAGGTGTCCCAGATGTGTCCCTTGGGAGAGCAGTTGTTCACAATCTCCATTCCCACTCAGGTCTGCCTCACAGATGGTGCCAAGGACGAGTGCAACGTGGTGGAAGTCGTTGGGCGAAACCATGAGAACCAAGAGATCGCAGTGCCTGTGGCAAATCTGAAGTTGTCATGCCAGCCCTTGGTAAGAGGCTGATTTGAAGATTTGGGGGTGGGTGGCTGCAGGGAACAGGACAGCTCTGCATGTTTGTGGATCCTGATCTCGTATCTGCAGCTCACAGGCAAATGCCGTGGGTACCCTTGGCCTGGCTGGAGATGCCCTCAGATGGATATGTTTAACTGGGCCAGGTGCTGTACTGGGAACTACAGGATATTCTGCTTTTTGCCTCTGCCCCTAACTCAGCTCCATCTCCGCTCTTTGCAGCTGAGTCTGGACAACTTCAAGCTGCAGCCTCCAGTGACCTTTCGCCTGGCAGCAGGCTCTGGCCCAGTGCACCTCGCCGGCTGGCACAGGATCAGTAAGGACTGAAGGGTGGGGAAAAGCTTGGGAGGAGTGAGGGCTTTGAAGGGGCTCCAGTGTCAACAACGGCCAGGGAGCTGCTGGGAGATGCACTGGGTGCTGCCTGGCATGCGTGCTCTGTCCCTCCTTTGTGCTGGTTCCCCAGGGGCCGTCTCAGTGCAGGCATTCCTTCCCTGCCGTAAAGCCTTTCATGGGAAAAGGGGTCTGGGTGTCTCAAACTGTCCCCTTTTTCCATGTCTGGCTGTCACCATTCCCCTCTGGGACCTCCCTGCAACTGGGATGCTGCTTATTTCTCACTGTTAGCTGCTGTGAAAGCTGCTTCAGTGCTCCGTGGGCTGCTCTGCTCTTGGGGTGTCTTTGGGGCCAGTTGTATTTGCACAGACATAAATTGCCGAGTAACAGATACTTGTGTGTCCAGTGCACAGGGAAGATGCTTCCTTTGAGGAGGATGATGACTTGTCTGAGGAGGACGAGGGGGAGCTTCCTCCTATTATGCCAGCCAAGAAGTAGGAGGAGGAAGCAGTAACTTGTCTCCAGGCAAGGTGAGGGGCCAGGCAGCCTTGGAGGAAGGATCTGGATGGCTGTGATACTGGTGTGGCAAGTGTGGGTGGAGTGTGCTGCTGGAGTCTGCTGGTCTCAATCTGGTTCTTTCCCTAGGTATTCACTGGGACTTCTCTCCCTGGACGGTTTTTACCTTGGACACCTCTTTCCAGGACCTCAACATTTGCTGCTTTGTTTTCGTTTTTATGCTGTTGTAACTTTTGGGGGAGCGAGGGCTGCTCCCAGCACTGGGGTGTCTCCTTTCACATAGCCCTGGGAGGGTTATCTCAAAACTGGATGGATGCTGCTGGTATATTCCCTCTCCCCCATCCCTTTTCTGGGAGCTGGGGATGGAGGAGGTGATCCTTGCCCTGTGCCTTTTTGCTGTCCTGGACCTCTGCTCTGTTCACCCCCTTTCCCTGGCTGGGAAATACCCAGTCCTGGCCCCTTCCCCAGCAGATGGATGTAAAGCCAGCTGTGGGACAGGCACTTTCACTGATTCTAATGTGTTTGCTTTTGCTTACTCACAGTTTGGTGGTTTTTATACACGTGGAAGTGTGAAACTGGGGCCCAGGCTCTGTTCTCAACTGCAGTTATGGTGGGGTGGGAGCTCACAGCCTGTCTCATTTGGGAGGAGGTTCTGGGTCAATATGCATTGTAAAGAACTGTTCTTACACTCAATAAACATCTCTCAGGCACCAGGTCTGAAGAAAGGTCACTGCTGGCTGGCAGGTTCTTCCCATGCACGCTTCAATGGGGCAAGTTTGAGCTGTGACCTTTGCTGAGGAGTTGTGTCCCCCACGCCTGGGTTCCCAGAGAGGGTTTGATCCTTTCTGCACTTCAGCCAGGTGGCATTTCTCACCCATGGTGCCTGGTTCTGCCCTTAAATATTTCTCTGGCAGTTTCTCTGCAACCAGTCTTGCATTTTTGGCCCATGTGCTGATGCCTGTCCCAGTCTTCCTTGTCTGAGACACTGGATGTTGTCCCTGAGAAGCACCATGGGCTATTCTGTCGTGCTGGCTCATTTGATGCCCTCGGACAGTGAGTTTCTCAATTGCCTGGACTCATGTAGGAAATCCAGGGTGGATCCTCAGCTCAGGCTCCTTTCTAGATCATGTTTCTCTCCTCTGGGACCTGTGCAGCTGCCTTCCACCTACCCACTGTTTCCTCCTGGCCCCAAATAGCCCTTGCTTAGCTCTTAGAACGAGGCTTCAAAGCCCCCTGCAGCAAAGGGAAAAGGACTGAAGAAGAGTTGGCTCTGGGGAGATCCTTCTGCAGCATTTCAGTACTTTAAGGGGGCTTATAAGAAAGATGGGGACAGACCTTTTAGCAGGGCCTGTTGTAGCAGGACATGGGGTAATAATTTTGAACTAAGAGGGTTGATTTAAATCAAATATAAGGAAGGGTATTTTACAATGAGGATGCTGAAACACTGGCACAGGTTGCCCAGAGAGGCGGTAGATGCCCCATCCTCGCAAACATTCAAGATCAGGTTGAACAAAGCTCTGATCTAGTTGTAGATGCCCCTGTCCGTGGCAGAGGGGTTAGACTAGATGGCCTTTAAAAATCCCTTCCAACCCAAAAAATTCCACAACTCCAAGACTGCCGGCATCCCAACCCCGGGGCATGCGGGCTGCCCTCGGCTGCCTGGGAGGCACCAGCGGAGAAAGCCGGCTCGGGGGAGCCGAACCCCCTGTTTCGTGCATGGCCCCCGCAGCAGCGCGGGGGGAGGATGCCAGGGGGCTGGAGAGGCGGCGGGGCCGGTGCGGCNCGGCCCCGCTCCCGGGGCACCGCGCACCGCCGGGCCCGGCCTCTCCTCCCGCTCCGGCCGCCCGGCCCGCGGGGGTTCGCCCCGGCGCATGGCCGCCCTCCCCGGGCAGACCCCGGCATGCGAAGGGTACCCCGCTCTGCTGCTCCTCCTGTCCTTGAGAGAGAGGGGTGCGGCTGGCAGGGGTCAGTCCCCGGCGAGGTGCGGTTCCCCCGCCGTCCCGTGTGCCCGGGGCTGGCGCTCGGTGCCCGTGCCCACAGGCGCGGTCAGATCTCTCGGCAAATCTCGTTGCCCTGGGAAGTTCGGAAGAAGCGGGACATTCCTGCAGCTGAGCTGGGTGAAGGGATGCCGTAGCAGCCTCCGTGGGGGCTGGGAGTGTTTGAGAGGTGTTGGTGAACACAGCGCACCAGTGGCCTGTGCTGATGGTATGGGAAAGGAGTCCTGGGCTGTGGATGGAGCCGCGGCTGGGACAGTGCTAGGACGGTGCTCAGCCCCTGCCAGGGCTGGCACCCCATCACCTCGCAGATTTCCCTGGCTATGTGCACCTGGAAGGGGTCAGGGATAATCTGTCTGCCAGAGCTTGACTGTGCTTGTGCTCCGTGGAATTGCAGCTTGACTCCAGGGGAACAAGAGCCAGCACACCATTTTCAACAAGGCGCTCTTGGAAGGGAGGGTTGGGGGAGGCAGCTGGTACCAAGCCTGGTGGGGAGTGATGAGTGGAGGGAATGGGCACAGCTCTGTCCTGGAAGGGTGGTACTGTTGCCTCACACAGAGTAGAAGAGGCTGTGCTGGCTGATGAGAAGGAGCATTTGGCCTCTTCAACAGTAGAAGGAGATTATTTCAGGCTGCCGGTGTCCTTCAGGGTGTCTAGGTAGCTGGAACAGAGGCAGGCAGGACTGTCCTGGCGGGGGACAAAGGTGGCACCATGGTGGACATGCGGATGGTGGCGGGAGGCTTGAGGAGACAAAGCTTGCGCACCCCACTGTAGGACCAGCTCAGCTCAAGACTTTGTCATGAGTGCTGGCTGGTCCCCAGTGCTGCTGTAGGGCAATGCCAGGGGTAGTGGATGCCCCAAACCCAGAGGGAGCAATGGAGGGGCTAGGGGGTGTTGGTACTGCCAAGCCCTTTTCTAAGTGACTTGGGGAGGTTTGCTTCCAGCTCCCCAGCAATGTCACAGCCTTCATGTGCTCAGCTTGGGGAGAGGGAGATAAATGCTGAGATGTCAGGAGGCTGGGAGGGGGGATGCGCTCACACACAGCACTTAACGGGGAAGGATGGGATTACAGGGGTCACGCTAGGTGAGCAGCTTCCTTCGTGGAGCTGATGGTATCAAAGCAGGTGCCCCCGGCTGCAAATACCTTGGGCAAACAAACAAGGCTGTCTAAGAGCAGGTGGGCTCGGGCATGGCCGGGCTGGGGGATGCTCGGTGACGGTGGGGGGCAGGAGGCTCTCTGTGCACAGGGAGTGAAGTGTGGGGCTCCTGATGTGAGAGCTGCCTTGTCTTCCATGGGGTGAGGGGAGTAATCGAGTCGTGTTTCTACGTACATATGTGAGCTCCCCATGCTGGAGACACATGTAAAGGTGTGGAGCCTGTCCCTCTCCCAACGGGGGGTGGAGGTGCCAGTAGCTGGGGAGCCAAATGATGCCCCAGTCCAGATGATGGCTCCAGGATTGCTCTGGGAGCTGATTTGCTCTGAGCATCCCTCCTCTCTGCTGCTTCAGGGCTCTGCAGGCTGCTACAGCAGGTGATGGATCCCTCCCTGCTCTGGCAGCAGCGGGGAGCCCTGCCCCTGGCTGAGGCATGCAGCAGAGAAGCGTGGCTATAGTGGGGCTTAATGTGAAGGTCACCGTGCACGAGCACCGTGGCTGTGCACCAGTGGTGCCACACACGCCACGGCCCTCCCACACCAGCCTGCTGCTCCTGCTGAGAGGCTCAGGCTGCTCGCTGCAGCCTTGCTGGGCTGTGGCTTGGCTGCCTCCTCCAGCTGGGTGGCTGGGCCAGGCCAGCAGCTCCCAGAGGATCCTCTGATTTCAGAGGTTAGGTTTGAGTTGCTTTTTCAGGGATGGAGGAGCAGGATGGGGAGCTGCTCTGCTGAGCGTGGCCAGAAAGTGGTTTTCCATGTGATGCCTCAGCCGGTCCTGCCCCATCAGAGTTCTGGCTGGGTTTCAACTCTTTGTGGCTTAGACCACAGCCCCGGGATGGCCAAGAAGCGCAGCTGTGACTGTGCTGTAGGTGGGGCTGGTCCCCTGCTCCATGAGCTCTCTGTTGCTGGTTCCCACGCTGATCTAGGGTAAAGCTCCTTTTCTTTGAGTCTCAGCTGCCTGGGCTTCGAAGGTAGCAAGGGGGACACCCCGGGAGATGCATCATCCCATTATCCTGGGGTTCAGCAGCTCTGCAAGGTAGGCAGAGAGCCGTGTGGCACCTCGGCGGCAGCAGGAGCCAGAAAAAGGACCAGCAGAGCCACCTTTAGCTGAGACTACCCTGATGGTGGGGGTGATGAGTGTCCTGTTCTCTGAAGTGTTAGCTGACTGTGCTATCCCTGTTTCACCCTGCCGGGCAGTGGGCACGGGTACCTCTGCTATTGCCTCAGGGAGCCACCAGGGCAGGGCAGGCCCTGGCCGAGCTGAGCTGTGGGTAGATTGCAACCAAGAGAGGCAGCAGCAGGATCTGGAAGGGCCAGGCTGCCAGTAATTCCCATCCTCTCCCCATCAATATGCCTTGCAAAGGGAAATGGTGCTGATGCACTGTCTGGGAATGGCCTTGTCTACTGGAGAAGCTGAAGCTCAGGTCTGGTGTCATCTCCTGCTTGCTGGTGCTCAGACATGTGCTGGGTTCTCCCAGGGTGCCTCAAGTTTCTCCCAAGGTGCCTCCCAGGTGTTGGGAGCTTCGATGTGTGGCTGTTCACCCACTGAGTGTTCTGTGGGAGGAGAAGAGGCTCCTCCAGCTCCCAGCTCCACAGCAGATGCCTGGATGCACATCCTGGCACAGGAGTTTGCTCATGCCCCAGGCGGTGGCAGGCTCTGTTAATGTGGCTGCTTGTGGTGTGAACTCGTGTCCCCAGTCCCACAGTGCTGCCCAGAATACAAGAGGGAGCTGTTTCCATGAAGGGGCAGCTGTGGCTTTTTGTTCTGCAGTGAGGGCACAGCTAGAGAAGCACGAGATAATGTTGGAGCAGGGGTTGTGTGGGTTTAAATTCACAGACACTTCCAGACACGTAAAGCAGGTGTTAAAAGTGAATACGTTTGGGCTGTGGCAGAGAGCTCCATGCAAGACAGCCTGGGTTGAGGCTCCCTGCAGCTGTCCCACACCTTCCCCTCCTGAGCCCCCTGCGCAGCCGCCTCATGTCAGGGCAGTGTTGGCAGCTCTGTGCTCAGCACCCGCAGCCGAGATACCCGGAGGTCGCAGGTGTCCTGCCCTTCGACCCCTCTGAGGTGCAAATCTAATCACTCTGGTCTGGGCTGTCCCTGACACTGGCAGGACTGTCACTACTAGCCACATGTCCCTGCCAGCCTGGTGGCATCCAGGGGAGCAGGGCCTGCACGGAGTATCTGGGCTGTGTCCCAAGGGCATTTAGGATCTCTGAGTTATTCTCTGAGGCCTGTCAGTGACAGAGCCCTAGGCTGGATGGGCAGGATTTATCTTCTGTGGTATTCTTGCTGGTGATGTCTCTGTGTAGGGCCTGTGGGACACCCCATACCACTCATGCCTCCAGTCCCTGCTCCCTTGACAGGCTCTTAGGCAGGCAGAGACCCCCGAGCTGCAGTGCGTGAGGTTTTTGGGGCTGGATAGGAAGGGCTGTTGCTGATGGGCAGAGTAGGGGATGAGGAGAGCAGAGGGGACCTTGTCTGTGGCAGGTCTGTCCTGCTAGACCTCCTGATGGTCAGCTCACAGGGAAAGGCAGCATGGTCTAGCAGTGGGGCTTGGCCATTGGGAGGTAGGATTTTGGCTCCTGGGGAAAAAAATGGAAGTAGAATGTTTGGAGAGCTCTCAAACTCCATCTGAACTCTCTGGGCATTTGCTCCTGTGCCTAGGCTGACTCCCTGCAGCCCTGGCACATCCCTGCACACCCTGGAGATGGTGTCTGCACCATGATGGCAGCTTGGGTTGTGCATGCAGCGGCCAAACTGCAGGGTGGCATGAAGTCCCCTACCACAGCTGGTACTGGGGAGAAGCCAGTTACAGGCTGTCTCCAGGCTCTGGCTGTTGTTTTGCCTGTGACCATATGTTCCTCACCTTCCCAAAACACAGAGGTCTGCAGGGCAGCACAGAGACCAGGCATGGCCTGGGCATGGAAGCTGGAAAGGGGCACAGTTCCTGTGCCAGTCCCCATCCCAGCACAGGGTGGGGGCTGCAGGGCTGGCAGAAGATGAAGGGCGGGGCTTGGATAAGGACTAGCAGGGGGTTTGGGGCAGGTCCATGGTGTGGTGGTCCACAGAAAGGCGAGGGGCTGCAGCCAATCCTGGACAGCAGCAAAGTGCCATGGG
This sequence comes from Rhagologus leucostigma, assembly GCA_013397725.1. Taxonomy (NCBI): domain Eukaryota; kingdom Metazoa; phylum Chordata; class Aves; order Passeriformes; genus Rhagologus; species Rhagologus leucostigma. The sequence goes on along the minus strand of VZTD01002416.1, from coordinate 499,468 downwards.
AAGTGTGTCCACCTCAACACTCCTTTGGGGTTCACTCCCATTGGCCCCACTGTCTCCCCCCACAGCCCCAGCTCTCGCAGGGCCATGCGGGGTGCCCCAGGGCCTGGCTCCTCGGGGCCAGGGTCAGGATGAGCTGTGGCTCTGCTGGGCTGGGATGTCAAAGGGGCCATAACCCTGGTGTTTTGCAAACTCCTGGGGTCAGCAGTTCAGCTGCCACTGACACAGAGGCCCAGAGACACACACGGGCATTTTGGGTGGATGCTGTAAGCAAACAAACGAAGGTAGAGTTACAGCCGACGTACAGCCCCCCCCGGGGCCATGCTGTTGGTTTTAGGCTTAACCCCCCTGAGCGCAGAAGTCCTCTTCCTAACAGGACCCAAACCGAGCCAAATTGCCTGATGGGGCTGGCTGGGAAGTGAGGCAAGAAAGGAACAGCATTTTGTGTCTCTGTCTCAGCTACTCACGATACTGAAGGAGCCACAGAGCCCATCCCACAGACAGGACAGTGACACCTGGCATTGAGTGATGGCTCCCACCTTCCTGGGTGGCCAGTGGAGCCCCTTCCTACCCAGCCTGGCTTTGACCCCCCCTTCCCAGCCCTGCCTGATGATGTGTGGCTGGAGACCCTGAGGAGGGTGCTGCTGCTTGGGCTGGGGCTATGACGCTGAGGAAGTTGTGCCAGCCAGGGGTGTCTCAGGACCAGGTCCTGGAAGTGCTGTTTGGTCTGTGCAAGGGGGTCAGGAATGGAGTGGAGCTGCCCAAGCGCCACAAGCACACATCCTCATCCACGTGTGCCACCCCTTCCCTATGCACGTGTGTCATGGCCATTTCTGGTCAGGCTGCTCGTTTGCTGACCCCTGTTCTGCAGAGCAGAATTGCACAAAAATACTCAACCTCGGTTTTAAATCATGCAGGGTTGGAGGCGTCGCCTTCTCCCTGAGCTGATCCCATGTGAAACGGGAGCCTTTGGTCTTTGTTTCTGGCTTGCCTAGCTCAAGCCCAGCTGTGGGACTCTGTGTGGACCCCTTCCTGAGCTGGGCAGCTGCGGAGCCATCCCAATTCTCTCTCTTGGCTGATGGATGGGGCCTGAGCAGGTGTCTTTCCTTCAGTGCCCTCCACAAGGCTCTTGGCCTCACTCAGCTCTGCCACATCATTACCCATGTGCCTGGCTCAGCCCATGTGCTGGGTGGGGATGCCAGAGATGAGAACAGCGCTGGCCTCAACAGAGCCAAATGCAGGGGATGCTTAACACCACTGGAAAATCCATGTGTGCATCCATGGACTGTCCTGGATGACAGGATGACCCCCTCCTCTGCCTGGGGACCAGGAGTGAAGCTGCCACATGCTGAGCCAGTCAGGCTGCCTCTGCTATGCTGGCAGCCCCACTGTTGTGAGTGGTGAGCCCTCCTCCATACTGCCCAGCCCGGATGGAAAGCAGAGCCCAGCTTTGTCTCCTCTGATCTGCAGGAACATTGCTGCCCGGGAGCCAGCACATGGCCACCAGAGGATGGTGAAGCCAATACTGACCCCTGCAATTCCAGGAGCACAGACTGAAATTATGGAAGCAAAGGTTGCGTTTCTAGAAAGCTGCTGGGCAGGAGGGGCAGGAGGTGGTGAAAGGCAGAGGAATCAGCCCAATTCCCCGAAACAGAGCTGTGAGAGCAGGCTGCTGAAGAGTGGCCAGACAGGGCTGCATCACCCAGTTTGGTCCTGCACAGGGGTGTGCACAGCTCCAGGGGGCTGTGACCAGAACACAGGCACAGTCTCCTGGCCTGGTGTTCCCATCTCCCACAAAACATGTCTCAGTCTTGCTGCTAGTAATTGAATAGAGAGAAGAATTAATTGTGGGTGGGCTGTGTCTCCCCTCCCCACTCCTCGTTTGCCCCGGGGCTGCCTTGGTGCTGTGGGTAGTGAAGACAAGGTCATTCCCACGTAACACATCCCAATGGGGTTTCACCAAGTTCCTTCCCTTTGGGGGGTGGGGGCAGGTTAATGGTGAGCAGTGGGATCGCCCCAGGCTGCTCCGTGCTGCTCAGCCATGGAGGAGCTGCTGTTGCCTCTGAAACGCCCCATTAAAGCCGCAGTGAAGGATCAGCAGGCAGGGCTGGGGGCACTGGGCCACCGGGCTGGGAAGGGTGAGGGTGGAGTGGGCTAATATGCCTCTGGCTTTGCTGGGAAGCCTCCGTGTCTTTATTTTGGGGTGGAAAAAGTTGGTTTATGGCCAGGCATCCTCCGGGCATGGCTGTAAAACATTACAGGATCCTGGGTTTTGTGCATTTTGGCTCTGCTTCGTAAGGAGTTGGAGCAGAGAGAGATGCTCAGGTATTGGGCAGTGCTTCCTGCACTTCAGCGCCCTCACCTTTGTGTGCCCCAGCCTTTGGCTAACCCTCAACCCCGCTGCCTACACTGCCTGTCCCCTTTCACGGTCCCCAGGCTGTCTGAGCTCTCTGCACCTGCAGAGGAGCTCTCCTCACCCTCTGGCCAGCTCGGTGCTGCTGCGTGCTGCTGCAGGTACTGCTCTCCTCCATCAGTCGGGATTAGCGCTGTGGTCCTGTCTATGTCCCTGGCTGGCAGGAGCAGGGAACTGTGCCTGTTGGCCTCTCTCTGTGAGTGACAGCCGCGTCCTGGTTGCTTCTCCACCTGACGGTTTCCCCTGGAAGAGGTATTCAAGGCAAAACTCCCGTGGGTGTTTTGCTGGCTTCCCCTCACCCCAAATTCTCCTAGGCTCCTCTTATGATATGAACTCCCAGGAGCCCTTGTCTCCATTTGGCCCAGTTTGGCCTGCTTGCCCCCAAAAGCTGTGGTTGGTGTTGTTTTTCTTGTCTCTGCCTTTCTGAAATAAGGGATGCTAGCGGAGAGGTTTCAGGCTGGTGCTCTTTGCTGCCCTTGATCTCTTGTGGAGAGCAGGAGCTGGCAATGATGTTCGTCATCCTGCACAAGGAAAGGGGTGTATGTGGACCATTTCTGACATGGACTGGGGATGATGAAGAAGCAGACAGGAAGTTGGAGCTGGAACCTGGCTGTGTCCTGCAGATGTGCTAAGGGACATCCTGGGAGAGAGAAGGGGTGGTGCTGGGGTGGCTCTGGGTGTGGGGGTGCCATGCTGAGCATCACGAGGGGAATGGGAAGAGCTTTCCTCAGCACCCGCTGCGCTCTCTCCAGTCTCTGCTGTACAGCGGCACAGACCCCTCCCAGAGTCTCACAGTCCCTCACCTGCTGCTTCTTCCATCTCAAATCCTCTCGTGGTCTGCTTCCTGTCTTACCATAATCTAGGCTGCTCCAGGAGCTGCCTCCACAGTTCCCAGCTGCCAGGAGGCTCTGTGTAGGGTGAAGGACATGGGCAAAGTTTGAGAGCAAGCGTGGGCCCTAGCCAGGCTGGGACAGACTCCTCCATGTCCTGGTTCCTCTCTCAGCTCCTGCTTCTTGGTGTCATAGCCCTGTGGCTGCACCGTGGTACCCTCAGTTTTGTGGGAAAGGGGATGGGAGGGCTGCAGCTCACATGTCTGCTGCTAATGCTTCATCTGCAGCATTTAACATCCCTGGTGAACATAAAACGCGTGAGCTCTTCTCTGAAAGAAAACACTTCTGTACCTGACCAGTCTAAACATGGTCCCAGTTCTGCAGACCAGGGCAATGGAGCAGTGGGGCAGCAGGACAAGATCTGATGGGACCATGCTGGTAAGCCTCTTCCAGGGATCACGGCTCAGTGGCTGCTTGGAGCGTTGGGGGCACAGCATGTCTCCAAGTCTTTCTGCCATGAGGGGCTTTCTTCCACCATCTCCCCAGCAGTTTGGCCTAAAGCCCAGCTGGTCTCAGGAGCACGGGGCTGGAGTTTCTCTTCTCCCCAGGAGAGCCAGACAAGCCATTTAGCCTCAGTGCCTGAGGATGGAAGGGACCCTCACCCTGTGGACCAGGGGGCTTATCTCAGATGGCCTGTGAAGGAGCTGACAGGCAGGCAGATTTCCCTTGTGCTGCCTGGCACAGGAGAGAGCCTACCCAAAAGGATTTTTTTACTTAAAAACAAAAGGGGGTGGAGGGTGTCACTCTTGATACAAACACAGGTGGGCTAGGAAGCACCAAGGGAAGAAGGCAAATGCCTGTGTGCAGGCACCCATCTTCCCTGCAAGGAGCAGACTGTGACCATGATCCAAGGCAGCAGCAGAGGTGGGATGAGCCCAGCAGCTGTGATGCTGCCTGTCCCTGGCTGCTGTCACCAACCCGCTCATTTCTCTTCCCTTCCCAAAGGTGGGGTAGGATGGGGCCTGTGGAGGCTTTGGCTGTAGACTGGAGGATGGCTGACAGGAGCGTCGTCTGTCATCCGCTGTCAGGCGAAGTGTGGCCACTCCTGGGTGATCCCACACTGGCTTGATTTTACAGCCATGACTGGCACTTGAGCCTGTTTGCCGAGGGCAGGGGGCACACGGGACTGTCAGCTTGCGGCTGCCTCTGACCCCGTACAGGACACCATAAATCTCCCAATTTAAGGCAGCCTGGGCTGTTCTGGACCCAGTGCTATTGAGTAGACTGTGGCGTGCAGGATAACATGTGCTTGATCCTGTGCCCACCAGGAGTAAAGTGGAGGTGGCCACTGGTGAAGGAGAGCAGCATCTGGGAAATAGACTAAATTCCTTGAATTTTTTATATATAAAAGAGTGAGGATTGTCTGAATTTAGAACATCAGGAGTGTCTAGTGCTTCCTGCTCTGGTTTTGCCTGGTTTTCCTTAAGCAGTGCAGAGAGGTGGATATGAGGATCCACCTCACCTGTGCTGTGGTACATCAGCTGTTCACACAGCTCAGCCTGGAGGGTTTTTCTCCTGACCACGTGCTGTAGTGATGAGCTGAGTATGTGAATGTGTCCTGCTCTTGGAAACCAGCTCCTGCTTCTGCCGAGCACCTCCAGTGTCTGTCCTGCCTGTTCCTGTGGTCCTCCTAAATGCTTCCAGTTAAATGCAGGCTTGGCCCAAGACTTCTTTCTACACACAGGAAACTCCCTTGAAACATCCTTGAAACCTTTTGCACCAAAAAAAGGGAAGGAAAATTAACAAGGAGCTGAATTTTGGGGTAATTTTGGCCAGCACAAGGCAGTTGCTCATTCTGTGCTGTACTGGGTTTGTTAATACTAATGCAGGGACTTGGGCCCTGTGGGATCAGCCCAGTGATGGGGCAGTACCCAGGCTCCCCTGCCTGCCTGCAGCACCCCTCAGCAGTGAGGATGCGGGGCAAGATCAGGTGAGAACCCTGGGAGATCCGTCCCCAGAGGTGACAGTAGGCAGAGTTTTGGGGTGACACATTGTGTGGTGGGGAGAGGTGTTGCTGCTCTTGTGTCTAGGGTTGCTGGGTGTCTGAGCAAGGGGAAAAGCGCACAAGCTGGGTGTCAGCGTGCACATGAGAGAGAGAACTGTCCCGTGGCTGCAGCTGGCGTGTCTGTGTGTGAGGTGGAGGGGTGTATTTCGCGGGTAGGGGTAAGCAAAGCGAGGAGTGAATGACTGTGCTGGGGGGTGCACAGTCTGCGAGGGGTGCAAGTGAGAAGGAGAGGACCTCTCGGGAAAGGCTGCACGCATGTGCCAGCTGTGCGTGTGTGAAAGGGACTGCGTGGAGCCTGCATGTGTGAGGGTAGCGTGCATGTATGTGCGTGTGCGGGGCTGTGTGTGTGCGGGTGGGCCATGCACGTGTGTCTGCGTGTGTCTGTGTGTCTGTGTGTGTCTGTGTGTGTGTCTGTGTGTGTGTGTGCGCGCTGGTGCGGCGGGGCAGCCGCCGCGCTGTCACTCAGGGGCGGCTGACAGGAGCTGCCTCTCCAGCGGCGGCAGATAGCGCTGATTGCTGATTCGAGGAAGCAAAATAGCAATTGTAATTATGGGCTCTGATAAGATAAAGGAGGGCGCGGGGAGCGCGGGGACCGGCAGCGGGGCACGGCCGGCAAATTAGCAGCTGTCACTCAGCGCCGAGCANCGGGGCTGAGCCCCGTCCCGCCGCCGCCGCCCGGCCCCATGGCCCCGCAGCGCCGGCCCTGAGGGCGCCCGCCCGCTCCACAAGGTAAGCGCCCGGCGGGGATGCTCGCGAAG
>VZTD01002416.1:389462-492855 GCA_013397725.1 Rhagologus leucostigma | reverse complement strand
CCCCGCACCCGCAGCCCCCCCCGGCTCACACCTCTCTCCCGCTTTTCCTCCTCCCAGGTTAATGCACTTGTTCGTCCTCTGCCTGCAAGCCCAGGTAAGTGCCCGCTGGGCTGCCCGGCTTTGTTCGCCCCGCGGGGATGGGGGGTGCCCCGCCGCCGCCGAGCGGCTCGGCAGGGAGGGGGACAGGGAAGACGAGCAGGTTAAAACCCAGGAGACAAAAGTTGCCTGGTTGTAAAAAGCCGGAGCCGAGGGGGAACCCACCTTTCCCGGGACGCAAAATACGATGCGGGGGACACCGGCTGCGAAGCAGGGAGTACCAGGATTTCAAGGAAGTACGCAGGGTTGTCTTAAAGCAGCTTTAATTCCCGTCCCCCCGACCTCTAATTACACTGCGGATACCCCCATCCCTCTCCTCCGTTTTTTTTGCCCCCGATATTGCTTCATCCAAAAAAAAGTAAAGCAGAATTAAGAAGAGGAAAAGAAACCCTTCAAAAGCCTTAGTAAAAAGCGCAGGTTTTGATTCAGCTTAAAAGTGTCAGACTTTAGCATCACTGCTTTGTATCGGCAGAGACAGAAGTGACACGAATAGATTAAACATCCCGGGCAGAGCTTGTGCAACACCCGCATACCAGCAGGCACGCGTCGCTGGGAGCGGTGCGCCTCCAAACTGGGGTGAAGCCCCCCCTTCCCCCTGAGATCACAGGTGCAGAAGCTTTGTTTAAAATGCCCTTTAAGCTACTTTTTTTATTATTGTTATTTTCCTGGAAGCTTTGGGGGGGAAAAATGGAGTTTCCAGCTGAAGAGTGAAGGGAACGGAGTACTGGGAGTGTGCAGTTGTATAAAAACATAGCTGTAATATTTTGGAGTATGAGATGGAGACCAAATAGCAGCATGGCTAATGACCTCTCCTCCACATGGTACCCTCATCAGAGCTGGGGAGAGAATCCTGCTGCATTATCCAAAACCCGTCTATAGGAAACACACATGCACAGGCAGAAGCAAAGGGAGAGAGATGACATTGTCAAGGGGAGATATCTCTATAAAGCTGGCTTTGGGAGAGCAGCGGCTTTTGCTTTTATTGTGGTTTTCTGTTGTTGTTTAAGACAGGAGGAAATCTTCCCATTTGACGTGGGGGTGGTGGGGGGTAGTCCCAGCCTTCTGATGTTGAAAGGAGCCATCTCCTAACATTTGCTCAGAATACATCTTTATAAATGTCAGGGAGCAGCGAAACTTTCCAGACTTAAAAGAGGGATTTGAGACAAGGGGGGAAAAAGAATTCTGTGCCAGCTCGCAAGCCGGGGCTGAGGGGGGAGCAGGTTTGGCCGCTCATGAAAATCATTTAAAGCCCAGGAGCAGCAGTGTCGGGTGTGGAGAGGATGGGCTCAGCTGCGGCTCCGAGACTAACGGGTTTGGTGTGCTGCGGCTGGGGACGACCCCGTGCTGGCACCAAACAGCTGACTGGGGATGAGGGCTGTATTTGCATGGGTAGCATGTTGGTATCCTTGGGTCGTTATACCACTAAATACCTGGGCTGGGGTATGGTTTTCTTGTAATTCTTATACCTCATAGCTCTACCATCTCTGTGGACTCTGTGTTGTAAGAGCTTAATAAGTGGGGTATCTGGGAGCAAATAAAGAGCCTGAGACCCAGAGGACAGGCGACTGTTGAAACTGCTGGGGTATGTGGCCGGGGAGCTGGAGCAGTAGTATGCTCCTGCAGAGGTGAGAGAGGTGTGGGACGAAAGTATCAGCCCCTTGAGAGGGCAACGTAGTGCCATCCTGCATGTCCTGCCTCAGTCCCCTCCACCTCCCAGCCTTGATGCCCATCTCAAGGTACCCCAGTGCCAGTCAGGACCCACTGAGTCCTGGAGGGGCCGCTGGGGTCACCAAGCACTGCTGTACTCCCGAGCCACCTGCACCTCTGATTAGGGCATGTCCGGAGTGGGCACAGCTCTGTATAGGGCTCTGGTCACTGTGTCCCAGAGCTTTATGTTCCTTCTCCTGGAGAGACTTTGGTGGCATAGGAGGCACCGCCGCGGTCCTGGCTCCTGGCCTCCCCGTAAAGCCCAGCTGGAGGCCGGCGATCTCGGCTCAGCCCATTTGCCCCGCTGAGGAGTAGAGATTATAATGGTGTGTTGTATATTTTCTAATTTCCTAAAGGTAACTGTTCAGTCCCCACCTAATTTTACACAGCATGTGAGGGAGCAGAGCCTGGTGACAGATCAGCTCAGCCGGCGGCTTGTCCGTACCTACCAGCTGTACAGCCGGACCAGCGGGAAACATGTGCAGATCTTGGACAACAAGAAAATCAATGCGATGGCAGAGGATGGGGATGTGCACGGTAAGGACACAAGATGTGGGCAGGCGAGGGGGGAGCTGGGGAGGTGTTCGCAGCTCAGCGTGGCGATTGATGATTTCCGTCCTGTTTGTTAGCCAGAAATCGTTAAAATCGTTCGGCTCGTGGGGGCTTGTAAAAGGAGAACATAGGGGTCAGTAATCAGCAGCTGTGTGATTCAAGGTGAGGGCAGGTTCCCTGTGCCAAGGGAGGGGACGAGTTCTTGAAGGATAGGCTCTGCTTCTGTCCCTTTAATTCTTGGTTTGCACCTGACTCAGAGGGCTCAGGGCTGTGGCATCCTGAGCATCATCAGTTGTTTCATCCCGGCTCTTTGCAGGGATGGGAATCCCTGAGACTTCCTTCTGAAACAGAAATGGAAAGTAAATTTGAAAAAGAAGACGCAGGGAGGAGAAAGGGGGAATGACTGCTTTGGAAGCCTTCCATGAACTAGGACTGTCTAAAGTGGCATTTTCCTGATATAGTCCCATCCCTTCCTTCTCAAAACAAATCCCGAGCAGAGGGTCAGCGAGGCAGTCAGCTGCAGGCAAAGATGCTGCGGCATCTCCAGAGACAAAGCAGGGACTCCGCAAGCGTGAGAGCCTGAGCTCTGCCGCAGCCCCTCTGCATCGTCCTGGCACCCCCTCCCCAAAACCTTCACCCTCTCCGGCACAGGGGGACCGGTCCCTCCGCTGGGGGCTCTTGAAGCCCAAATGCTTTGATCGTGTGAGCTACTGCCACGTTGGGATGGTCAAATGTGGCGCAGGGGTCAGTGGGGCCAGCGAGCCTCGGCACTGCCACGGGGCCGGCTGCGGGAGGCCTGATCCTGCGCCCGGGGCAGGGAAGTGCCTCTGTTCCTGTGTGTTGTACATAGGGATCACAACTGTTTTTCTTTGGTATTAGCTGCAATTTCCCTTTCTTGCTTGGGCAGAGTAGTAGAAACAATTTTTTTCTTTACCTTTCTGATTTTTGAAGGCTTTTTCTTCATTTTGCTTTGGCTGAAAATTTCATGCTGGACGTTATCAGTGCAACCACAGTGCAGGTTCCATGTGATATACTATACATCCAGAATTAATCTTGCAAATGAATTATTCTCATCCTGGAGCAGCTCTAGGTTGAAAGGGCAGTAGCTAATTTCCCAAGCAGAAAAAAGAAGTAAATCCCTTCTTGTTTTAGACCTCTAATGCCTGGATTTTAAAAAACAGTGCATATTTAAATAACAACCAGGTTTAAATAAGGCCAGAAGGAGGGGACTGGTGGTGGCTTGAAAAACTCTATTAAAATGTAATAAAAAAAGGTTAAGCATTTGAAGAGCTAAGGAGGAAAATGAAGACTGATCTAAACCAGAAAGAGAACAAGCAGTTTTTCAGATGTAAAGTTTTAAAAGAGTTGCAAGTCTGTAAATGTTAAAATAGAGGTTCAGGATTGTTCTGTATGAATCTCTAGGGAGGCCCCCATGTCTGGAAGAACTATTAAAACGCTTCTTACTTTCACCTTTTTTAACATTTCCTGAATACTTTCTCCTCTTCGCAGTCCAGTTGGGGGATCAAGTGTGTCTCGCTGCATTTTTTCAGCATTTACGTAGCCACTTTCCCTTCAAAGTTTGAGCATGAAACATAATTTTACTGGGATAAATCTGTCACTTAAATGAAAGAATAGAGTTGAAAACGTTAAGCCTCCCCCCTCCCCAAAAGAGGGTGGAAAAAAAGGACTCCCCCCAACTGCTATTTAGAAATTCACTTTTGCAGCAAAGATTCCCCCCTCCCCAAGCCATTTCTTCTGCTTTTTTTTTTTTTTTGTCTAATTTTTGGGGGTGGGCGTGTAAAAGGGGTTGATTTATTTTTGCAGATGACCCCTTTCCCCACGCTGACATGTTTACAGCCGACTTAACATCGAGTCTGGCGTTTTCAGTTATTTGTCTTAATTGTCAATATTTGATTGACTTTTTTTAATTCTAAGGGAAGGCGGGTGGCCGGTGCAGCTCAGCTTGTCCCTCCCAGGCCGTGCCTGCCACCAAGAAAACCACTGCCACTTGCAGCTTGGACTCAACCCCACGAGTCTGGGGACAGCAGCACAGCTCTCTGCCACTTGCTGGTTTTTGTCTGTGCCCAGGGTTTTTTGCTGGCTGGGGCTGGAGTTTGCAGGGTTCACGAGTTGCCTACAAGGGTCTAGGGGTGCAAATCCCTGGGGCCAGGTTGTCTTCATCCTCTGTGGATGAAGGGGCTGGAGCGACACATGGGCTGGGCTCATGCAGGGCAGCAAACCCGTCTGGTGGCTGTAAATCACAGCTGCCCTTTGGGGGAAAAAAAAAGAGAAAAGTCCAAAAAAGAAGCAATGTGCATCTTTAGAGCAGGGTTTTGTGCTCGCTGAGGCCAAGGCCTCCCCACTCCCTCCCTCTCTCCCTCTTCATCCCACCCTCCCTCCCAGCTCTTTCTATCTCTCAGAGAGAAAAATCAATTCTCCTCAAACCTTTTACTGCCTCCAAGATCAATTCCCCCCCTTTCCCCAGTATACATAAATAGGGGGTCACTGTCTCAGTGCTTTGTTTGCAGAGTGCTGTTGCTCCCGTGGGTGATTTTGGGGATGCTAGGTGCTTGTCAGGCTCTGGGCATTGATCAGCACAGCTTGGAGTTAGCTTTTCCCAAATTTCTTGTCTCTTGAGTTCAATCTGGGCCTGCCTAGGAGTAGGGGGCTGTGAGTGCACAGTAGCTTGGGGACAGGAGCTGTTGCAGGGTGATGTTGACAGGAGGAGGTGCCTGCGTGCACATCAAGCTTGGCCTGCCTGACAGCACCAAATCAGTCAGCCCCAGCAAATCCGGGGATGATCTTTCCATTGGTCAACTCAGTGGCTGCCAGCACTGCCTGCTTGCTGTCCCCACCCTTGGTGCCATTGACCTAAGCAGCATCCATCATAACAGGGATGCAGGATTGAGGCATTGCAGAGACAGAGAGACAGACGGACTCTGCCCCTAGCCCAGAGTGTGATTTAGGCTAACCTTAGCTTGTGTGTGTACCCACAGCCTCCTTCTGCCATTCAAAGCATCCTCCTGCCGAACCTCCTGCTCCAGAGCCACATCACTGCCCTCACTGGGGCTCGCTGGAGGCTGAGCACCCTGGGCAAGAGATGTGCAAGCTGCAGTGAGCCACAGTCCTGAGGAACTGAGCAGCCCTTGTGCAGAGATGAGAGAGGATAAATAAGGCATCAGCGGATTTAAACTCATAGTAACGGTGTAGGCTTGGAGTCTTTGTGGCCTGTACTCTAATTGCCTTGTCGGATAGCACTTGTGGTGCTATGGGCTGGCGCTGGACAAGAGCTGATGGGGCAGTCACAGCTGGCTTTTCAGCACCGTGGGGAATTCTTTGGTGCTTGGCATAGCACAGACCTTTTGAGGTGCAAACAGGTAGCCACCATCCCCACTGGGGCTTGCTCTGGGGACAGCAGCTGCACGACCAGGAAGAAGGATGTCCTGTCCCCATCATCTCCCTTCCCTGGGGATGGATGGGCTTTGGGGCTTGGATTCCCAGGGTGAAGGCAGGGAGGGAAGGTGACAGTTCTATTTATAGGCGGCCCATCGACCCAGCGATTTGCATAGCTCCTTCGGAAGTCGATCGATGCCTCCATTAAAAAACTGAGACCAAATCAATACGCCCTCTCGACTTGTGCAAAGGTGAAAGGCATTAAAAGGGTGGCTGTACCCTTCACGCCTCCCCTGCCAGCTGCAAAGTCACTGCTCCTCCTGCAGCCCTGGCCTGGCAGAGGGACACGGAGCAGTGTCCCCTGGGCTGGGGACAGCTGGGAGCACGCTGTGCACTTCCAGAAGGTGTGTGCCTGGTTCTTGCCCACAGGCACACCCAGACCTGCAGGGCAGCTGCCTTGTTCTCTGCCAACCAGCACGAGCCCTGCTCACTGCTCTGACTCCATCTGGGACACCTCTGTGGCACCTGAACCACTGAGCCCTGTGGAGCTGGGTGAAACAGAACTACTCTCCACCCAGCACAGCTCAAGGTGGCAAAGGGACATGTCCAAGGTCATGCAGGGACATAGGGGCAAGTTAAGTGGGGGACAAGGCTGTATCTTAACCTCATGTGCTGATTTTAGGGCTTTCTCTGGCCCAGTTGCCAGAGATCATGTGCCTGCAGTGCCCAGCACCAGGGTGCATTGCTGGGGTCTCCATACCCCACAGCCCCTCTGACCCCCCTGCCTCTCTCCCCTGCTGCTCTCCCCAGCCAAGCTCATCGTGGAGACAGACACCTTTGGGAGCCGCGTGCGTATCAAGGGGGCAGCCACAGGTTTCTACATCTGCATGAACAAGAAGGGGAAGCTGATTGGCAAGGTAGGGTGCAAGGGTATGGGCAAGGCAGGGAACTGCCGGGGACACGGAGCGGGGACTGCCAGGAGAGGAGCTCTGACCTGATACAGAGCTACCTGTGTGGTGGGGAGGCAAGATGGGGGTCCTGGGGCTCAGCCAGCCTGCCTTTTTGGGGGCAGTAGGACAAGTCATCCTGCAGCCTGAGGGGGAGCAAGAGAGGTGGGCGGGTGCTGTGTGGGGCACATTCCTTCTATCTCTCTGAACAAATAGGCGGATTGCTGGTCTATTCTCCACGATTACATGGTACAAGTGCCAGGAATGTTAAGATGCTCCATGGGGCTGGCCCCAAGGCCAGACCCCACCACCTGCTGGTTTGTCATGCAGCTTCTGTGCCTTGATGCCCCTTCCCACAGCGGGGGGACTGGATGTGCAAAATCCCTCCAGAACAGTGATTATCTGCCAGGATTTTCCATGGCAGCTGCCTCCTGGGGGCTGCCCGATGTGGGTCCCTCTCTAGTCCTGCTACTGCCCATAATGGGGGGAGCTCAGTTCCTGGCTACCTCATGCTCCTCCCGCCACCTGCACCTGTGGGCACCAGCACCACTGACCTCATGTCACTTCTCCTGCCACTCAATGCTCCTCAATGCCCCTTCAGTATTAAAGACCCCAACGGGGCAGGATGTGTGGGTGAATTGGGATGGAGAGTTTGCTTATGGTTATATGCAGGCACAGGTGGAGGCAGAAGTTCCCTTGTGGGTGTGGTGAAAGTTAAGGCTGGGACCAGCTGCACTGGTCCGTAAGCAGCAATGAGCAGTGTTTGCTCACAGTGCCTGCTCCCTGCGGCTTGTTGAGGAAAAGCAGATTTCGGGCAATTCTGACCTGTGGGAGAAGTGAGTCTTTGGTTGCCCACAAGCACTGCAGCCCTGCTGCCACATCAGTCAGTCCGGAGTGGAGCAGTGAGAAGCAGCCCTCTGAGCAGGTACCTGTTGCTTAAATCTCTGCTCCTGTCCCCTTCTCAGAGCAACGGCAAAGGCAAGGACTGTGTGTTCACGGAGATCGTGCTGGAGAACAACTACACGGCGCTGCAGAACGCCAAGTACGAGGGCTGGTACATGGCCTTCACCCGCAAGGGCCGCCCGCGTAAGGGCTCCAAGACCCGGCAGCACCAGCGGGAGGTGCATTTCATGAAGAGGCTTCCCAAGGGCCACCAGACCACCGAGCCCCACAGACGCTTTGAGTTCCTCAACTACCCCTTCAACCGGAGAAGTAAAAGGACTAGAAACTCCAGCTCCAGAGCAGGCCCTTGATGTGCCTGCCCCTGCCCCCTCTGCCTCCATCTCTTCTGGAGGATGCTCCTCTGAGCTTGGTGGACTATATGTAGAGACTTTCCCTTACGGGTGTTAAACAAAACAAAAAGAAAAAAAAAAGGGAGGGGGGAGGATAAAAAAAATTACCTGCTCTAGTTGTTGATACTTTTGGGAGGGTGTTTGGTTTTTACAAAAAAAAAAAAAAAGAGGAAAAAAAAAGAGAGAGGCTCTATTTTTGTACTCCAGCTTTAAAAGTAATGAAACATTCAAAGACTGGTGAAGGGAGAAGAGCCCTTCACTTAGAAATATTCTAGTCTGTTCGGGGTTGCGCTTTATTTTGTAATTTTTTTTGTAGCTCTAGGGGGAAAGGAGTTAAAAAATCATGTTTAAAACAAACAAGCAAAAAAACCATGGAAATCCAAATCTGGAAGCGATGTGCTACTTAAATGAACTGAACTAATGCTATGCTTGCTGGAGAAGATGGAGAGGCTGGAAAACAACTAAGGGGAGGGGATTTATTGTGGAGGTGGTTGGAGACCTCCTAGGTGGTTTTTGCAGCCTGGGTGATGTGGAGGCACTGCCTTATGGGGCTGACTGTGACGCCTGGGGTGAGGACCACTGGATGCTTTCTTTCCTTGGATGTGCCTACTTCTTTGGCTGAGCAAGGGGTTGCTGGAAGTCGCTTGCATCCCTCTGAGAACGTTGCTGGCTTCACAACTCTCAACTTGCTTTTTTTCTCAGGAGAGGACAGGGGTGATGGATTCCCCAGAGAAAGTCCTGAACTGACTTGGTACCTCTTACCCATGGGAGCATCTTTGGCATTTGGTTTGTTTTAAAGTACTAAGGTACAGCTGCCGTGGAGCGGGCTGGTGACTGGTATTATTTTTTCCCCCATGCGGAAAATGTGAACTTCTCACCAAAAATTGCTATTTTTTTCTGTCTATATTTTTTTATCAGATGCAAGTTTTCATCCATAAAATTAAAAAAAGTTTACAAATTATTTTGGAGCCATTTCAGGCTGTTTTGTTTTAATATTCAGTATCATGTCGTAGTAGTTGGTGCTTCCGTTGCCAACAGTCTCTTCCAGGTTTCCTCTTTGATAAGAAATACTGCCATCCTTGTCCCCCTAGGAAAAGGAGGAGGTTTCTTTCAAAATTTCTGTGTTGACAGAAGCCAAATTTTCTATTTAGAAGAAAAAAAAAAAAACAACCCCAAAGGAAACATTAAATCTCTTGAGTGAACATCCTCAGCCAGCCCTGCTCTGCACATGCTGCCCTGGGACTGTGACTCTCTCCAAAGGGTTAAACCAATTATTCTTAATGGGGAGGGCAAACAAAGACACTGGATAGGAGCCAGAACCAGGGGTGACTTTTCATCCAATCTTTTTTGATTGTTTGGGGTTTTTTCCTGTTTCCTTGAGGATTTTTGTTTTGTTTCGGTTGTGTACAAATTGAATATGAAATGATTGAAATATTTATTTAATATGTGCATTAAAAGTTTGTATTAGTCTAACTGAGCCTGATGCTTTCCAGGGAGGGGTTGGGGCTGGAGAGACATGTTGGAGAGGGGTGAAAGAGGATGGCAGCGAGGTGCAGGATGGGGCTGAGGCTGCTGGTTGGTGCAATTTCCTTCCCAAGGGAACAGCTGTTGGAAATGGGAGACTGCCCCAAGATTTTGGACCCAGATGAGTCTCGTGGAAATCATGGTTTTCCTTGCAGCAAATTCCAGGTTTAATGTGCAGATGCCACCTCCTTGACATGTGGGAGCAAGGCCCACTGCAGGCTGAATGAGGACGTAGTGCAATGGAGCCTTGACCACTGCTTTCAAGCACGGGATGAAGCCTTCCAAGAGAAAGCTGGTATTTGCTCCTCTCTTACCTGGAAGAGTTTGGTGGCTCTGCAAAATGGGCTGTTGGGTCCCCTCCTTCAGAGAATACTCAACCCTGCTGCAGTGCTGGGTCTTGCTTACAGGAGCTGATCAGGAATTCAGATATGGAGTGGTTCTAAGGTATGGAAGCACGCAAGAATAAAACTGTGAAATATGTTAAACTGCATGAATGTAGCAGTCCTGCAAGGTGAGTCTCACCATCACTGGTGCCAGCCCTGGTTCTGTTGCTGTGCTCATGGGGTGCCTGTGACATCATTTAGTGCTCAGGCTTACCTGCGGGTGTGAGGCTGAGCCTTCCCCTGGCTGCCACAGCAGCCTGGGCTGAGCTGGCAGTATTAGTCAATAATTTCAAGGAGGGAAAACAAGGGGCTGAGCACTTGGCCATGCTCTGCACCTGAGCATCGCTGCTGCATCATGGAGATCAGGGATGTTGCTTGAGCCACAGGACAGCATGGATGGCTTTTGTCTGACTGTCCCAGGAGGGACCCAAGGGCTACAGAAGCCTGAAGGTGACAGCTGGGGCGAGACTTTGTTGTGGTTTACAGGCTACAGGAATTAAAAGTGAATTGCTCCTGGCCTTTCCCCGGGCAGAGATGGTGTTTGATGGTCCTTAATGGTTGATTTTCTTCCTTTAATTTGTCTAACTGCTTTTCCTAATGGCTTTGTGAACATGAGCGAATTTGTGCCAGGTGCCTGCTCCAGGTACAGGTAGCAGAGGCACAGGTCTGGCTCTATGTCTGCTGTCTGGGTTTGAATGCCTCAGCTATGGTAGGGCATGGTGTGGGTGCTCAGTCTCCAGTAAGGCTGTTCCCCCATCCCTGCCATTCTGGGATGCAGCCAAGAGCTGGAGCAGAGAGCAGCCAGCACCCTGGGGTTTGAGGTGGGAATGGACACCCCTGTGTCCCTGCACAGTTCTGTACCACGCTATTCCCCAAATCCTGCTGTCTGCTCTGCACCCAGGCCTGCCTCCTGGGAAGGGATCCTCAGCTCACTTGGTCCATGGTTAGTCAGCCACTTTTCATTAAAGGGCTTTTGGGTGGCCATGGAGCACTACAGCTTGAGACTTTGTTTATTGTTCGAATTTGTCTAACCTTAGCTTCTAGTCAACAAAGGTTGTTTCACCATTGCTTATAAGATTAAAGAGCCCACTTCTAGTAAGTTAATGAGTAAGTGAATTAATTAATGGTTCCTCATACAGTGTCTCTGCAGTGATACCACTTAGTCCTTGGTAAGTCTGGAGGAGCTCACACTCTTCCTGGGCCCTGCAGGGTCCTGTGCACATTGTCCCCAGGGCTGGTGGCTTCCACCACTCATGCAGGGAGGTGGGGACAGTCCCTGGTGGTACCTGCTGTTCCTCCACAGTGACAGAAACCCTGCTGATCTGAATGCATAGGGTCAATCATCAACCCAGGAATCTGGGACTTTTCCTTTTTCCTTCTTCATCAGCAGGTGTGTAAACCAAGCTTGAGAATCACAGCCATCCAAAGGCCCTGGGGCCTGCGGGATGCTGAGGTGGGGCTGGATGCAGGAGAGTGCTGAGGACGGGGAGCTTTGGGGATGGGTGTTTGCTTCTGTTAACTCATGCTGTTTGCATGGGTGTTCGGGGCAGAAACCTCTGCTTTGAGCTAGCAAAGTCCTTGTGGTGGGCATGTGCCCGTTCCTAATGCCTCCATTCCCAGTGCCATCCTGCAGCCCCCTCACTGCCCCCAGCTGGCTGGAAGGAGGCGGATGGTGAAGCAGGAGAGGAGCCTTGCTGCTCTGGCTGTCGGAGCAGGGATGAAGGCCCCATCCTGAGCTGGAGCTGAGCAACGTTTGGGAGAGTCTGCCTTGCCAGATCACGGGGAAGCCCATCCGGTCCAGCCAGCCAACGCAGGGTAAGAAGTAAATGCGGGATGAGCACGCCAGGGCAACATCAGGCAGGAGAAAAAGCTGTTTTCAGATTAAATGCTGCTGTGGTTGCCCAGAGAAGCTGTGGGTGCTCCATCCCTGGCAGTGGTCAAGGCCAGGTTGGATGGAGCTTTGAGCAAGCTGATCTAGTGGAAGGTATCCCTGCCCATGGCAGGGGATTTGGAACTAGGTGACCTTTAAAGTCCCTTCCAATCCAAACCATTCTGTGATACTCTGGCAGAGAAACAGAGTAGACAGGCAGCAATAAACTGAAGTGGCAAGAAAAGGGGCATGTGCTGTCTGAGCAGGGGCTGCACCAGGGCTTAATCAACCAAACCCCAAACCTCTTGGCACATGCTGTCTCTGCTCCCACCCCTTCTCTCAGTTTACAACTTTTCCACGAGGTCTGCTTGGATATGGGTGCCCGCTGAGCTGGGTGGGCTGTGGGATGCTGTGGCAGGGCTGGGGCTTGCCCAGGCTCCCTTAGGCAGCTTCTAGCTTGGGAAGGACGACTGGGCTGTTTGTTTATTGCATCAGGCTCAGCTTTCAAACATTTCCCTGCCATCCCCCTCCCCCTCCTTTAATTAATTCTGGGTAAGAAGTTCTGGCTTTATTGTGCCACCGAACTGAGGGCTCCCTGTGGGAAAAGTCACACCTTCTGAACAGCTTCTGATACCATGCAAATGAAGGACAAGTCCAGGAAATGCTTTCATCTCAGACCTGTCCAGCCCCCTGCCCATTAATTACACACATTTCATTTGTGTGAGAGCAATTCCTCTCGGGGAGGGGGCGGGGGCTGGCTGCAGCTTGTGGATCATCTCAGCCCCCCTCTCTAAAAACTCCTCCTTGGAAGGGGTTTATAGCCAGAAACGCGGATGCTTAGGGACTCAGTGGGGGATCTCATATTTTGGCCACTCCAGACCAAACTGGCTTGTTGGTGGGCTGCATCCTGCCAGCAGGGAGGGCTCAGCACTGCTCCGTGCCCTGCTCCATAGCAGCAAGCCCTGGCTGTGGAACCGCGTGGAGCATCCTAGAGGGAGACACAAGGCGGAGCAGAAATGAGCTCAGTGCTGTCCCAAGCGAATGGCCCTCCAGGGCCAGGAGCTCATGAGATAGATTACTTTGGGCAGGGTGGCCACAAAACGAGTGTTACGTTCGGAAATATCCTTCTGTGCTGCAACAGAATCACGTGTGTTGAGGGACAGCACTGACAGGGAACAAAATCTTCTTGGCCATAGGTGGACCAGACCCAAAGCTCCTTTTGAACCTTGGTCCCTGTCCGCTCCTCTCCTCTCCTTTCCACACAGCTCCTCTGACCACAGGCTGCAGCCAAAGGCATCTCCAGGCTGGTTCCTGTTTTCCCGAGTCTGATGGGGACTCGGGTCCAGGAGCTGGAGAATGTGCAGAGAGAGGGGATGTGGAGTACAGTTGGTTTTCACAGCCAGTTTCCTGGCCATAGTAATAACACTTAGCACTTCTGTAGCACCTGGGATGCTCCAAGCACCTACACATATGCTCCTCATTACCACTCTGCTTCCCATTTGCAGCCTTGCTGCCCCCTCCCCACGCATGCCTACAGCACTATCAGTTCTCCCTTAGAAACGGGGCTGCCCTCCAACTGCTGTGGCTTTGCCGCAGAAGACCTTTGATGGCTAAGTTTGCTGTTTGTCTTCCTCCTGGACAAGGATGTGCTGTGACCTCTGGTGTTGACAAGCCCTGGGCCCAGGGAGGCATGGCCCCAGAGGAGCTCTTGGGAGATGTTGGAGGGATATTTGGGACTTGGTTAATGGGAAAGTGCAGCCTTCCTGGGTCAAAGTCAGCAAGAAAGTGGTGCCAGGCTCCAACAAAACTTCTTGTCCACCCACTGGCCCAGTGCTGCATCAGCTGCAGGAGGAGAGAGGGCTCGTGTGTGGATGGGTTGAAGGTTACAGCTGTTACTCCAGGTTGCCTGACCAATGGCCCAGGTACTGTGCAATGAAACACACTTCAGGTTTGCTGTACTGGGAGCAGAGGGGATGTTCTTGGGCTTCGTGTGACTTACAGCATCTCTCCTAGGTTCATAGCAGTGTAACACTGGAATATCCTTCCAGGCTGTGTGGTGTCCAAGACAAAATGTGTGGCTACAGAGTCCTAGATCGGAGGCTGGGGGAGGCTTGGCTGTGTTGAGAAGAACCACTCCAGCCATGTCCAGGTATTACCACTTTGCTAAGCTTGTGCTGTTGGTTACCGTGGACTGGAAATGGGATGGTGAGGGCTGTCAGAGCCTCCCCAGTTTGGTGAGTGCCTGATCTGTGCCCCTACTCCCATCCAAGCCCTCTGTTCAGCCATGGAATCACCCCTTTTCACCATGACCATGGCTGGCACTGTGAAGGGTCCTTGCTTTCTGGGCTGGCTTCTCCTGCCAATATGGCCGATGGTGTTTTCTAATTTTTCCCTCTCGAAGATTTATAGCAGGAAGAGAAGGAAAAAATCTCAGCCTTGCTCTTTCTGTGAGTGTTTTGCAAACTCTTGCTGTACTAGTACATCTTGGTGGCTGGAACCTCCTCTTTTATGAGCTGCTCCCAGAGTAAGCAGCAGCCCTTGTCCCAAAGACATGATGTTTCCTATGGTCAACTGTAGCAGGTGCCATAAGTTGGCAAGACAGACACAAGCACAGGTCTAGTTGCTACCACAAGAAAAGAGAGTCCTGAGAAGGGATTTGAAGGAGAGCTGGAAGGTGTCCCTGTGGAAGTTCATAGCAAATATTAGGAAAACCCCAATAACAACATTCAAAAAAATCCCGTAAGAGCCTGCTGAAGTGCAGGATGAGACCCAGGCTGTACATCGACAGTAGAATTTTGACTGTCAAGATGTGAAATGGGACCTTGAGTGCTGGCTGTGCCTGCTCAGGCCCTGGGCTATGGCTGTGCTCCCTATCGCCCGTGAGAAGCAGAAGCCCAGCTGGGAGCCAGCCCTTTGGTAATGGCCTGTGAATTTCCCTGGACCCTGTTAATTGCCGCCTGGCTGCTAGTTACAACTCCAAGTCAATTGCTGGGAGTGTTGGGCCCTGCAAAACAACCCCTTGAAATCAGTTGTTAGCCCAATTAACAACCAGTTTGGCTTCGGTTCAGGCTGTTAACCATCAAACAGCTAACTGCTGGTAATGATTGATTTCTCAGCATTTGGGGCTGCAGTGGAGGACCCAACCTGTGTCACAAAATGCCATTAAAACCAAGATTTTGTGAATGCATCTGGCTCAGGAAAACATTTGAGTTGTCCCACACCAGGAGAGCAGGCAAGGGCATGACCAGAATTTTTATCCATGTTGGTTAAAGTAAGGGTCGTTGGAGTGCGTTGGGATGAACTGGCAGCCACCAGAACAGTGCTGCCACCACACCGTGCTCCAGGAAGGCAGCCACCACTGTTTGTAGGGCAACCACTGATACTCACAGGGCATCATGGCATTCAAGGCCCCCATGGATGGGAATTGCTCGTTGTCCAGCTCTCTTCCATAGTTACTGTTCCAGCCAGCAGACCTGCATGTATCTAGTTTGGATGTTCAGGTGTTTCCACAAATCACCATTTCCATTTGCATCACCAGCCGGGAGCTTGTACAGGGACAGCAGCTCCTATCAGCATTTGCAAGCCTGGGATGTCTCCACAGCTGCCTGGGACACTGTGCTTGCTAGAAGGCGATGTAGACTCCTCTGCAGGTGCCTGTATCTCTATGAAAACTATAAAATACTCTTTGGGTCCCAGGGTTCAGGCAGGGTTTAAGACTGCTGGTCAGGTCTTCATCCATTTCCCTCTACAGTTCCAGGCTCTGGTTCTCCACTGTGCCCTGACAGGTGGGTTCAAACACATTGCTGGTGTTACATCAAGAGCTTTTTCCCCCGAGGATATTTTCCCCCTGATCAAAGTGTCTGATTCAAGCTGTAGCATGTTCAGGGAGGAGGAAGACAGCCACCTGTTAAGGAAAGGCTTTGAAAATGCAGAGGATGTGCTGCAGAAGCTGACCTTGTGAAACGTAAACTCCAACGGTGCAGGGTGAGGAGTGAGCACCTTGATGAACAACACTATGGTGGTTGTGCTTTTGCGGGTACTCAGGGACCTGTGGTCCTGCCAGGGCCTCAGCTCTGAAGCCTGAGCTCAGTTTCGGAAGCTGGGACCCGGTGCCTTTCAGCAGGACAGGTGCTCCTGAGACCCATGTAGATGTTTCAAAGATCTTCCTGCAGGGTTCCTCTAAGTGCAGATCTGGTTCTCCCCAGTGCCATGTTTTTCCTGTCCTTTCACTGCAAGTACAGTCATCCCAGATTCCCACCAGTACATACCCCGGCATGGTGCATGTTTTCTGTAATCAGCTTATTAGATCCTTGGGCAAACAGGACAAAGTTGGTTATTTAATCAAATAACTACTAAAAGAAGCTGTGTTCTCTCCCACCCTGGGATTACCTTGCCATCCATACTGGGGAGGCTGGGTTGCAGCTGAAACTCCCCCCATGCTGGGCAGTGCACGTGCAGTGAGCCTCTGCATCCGGGGGATCAGTCAGTCTGATCTCCTCCAGTCTGTACAAGAAGAAACTGGTTCTTACAAAAGTAAAAACGAGGAGTTTAGGGTAAGCAGACAAGCCAGTTTTCTCACTTATTGGGTCCGTGAGCAAATGTTTTACTTGCAGCTTATGCTGGGCTGAATTACATCAGTCCCAGTCTGTGCATCTTCTGGGTGTCCCATTCCCCCTGAGCTGTTGCTGAACACATCCTTCCAGGTGGTGCTGATGGGTGCCTCTTGCCTGCTGGAGCCGGGTGAGCTCTGCCTGCTCAGACTTCTTGTATACCAGAGAAGGTCAGCTATAAACAGAAACGATTGGTTTTGTTGGGGGCTCTTTTTAGACATCAAAAATGCTCCATCATCACCAGGCTGGCTTAGCTTTCAGCAGCCAATGCAAACAGAGCCAAACCCTCAGCAGAGAATTTAGCAAGAGAAGCGGCACACACTTTCCGGAGCTATTTTGCCAAAGTATCACATCCTCATTCCTCCTTATACTTTGTGCCACAGCAGTTGACGCTGTTCTGGGCTTTGCACAGACACAGGGTGAACACAGAGGAGCTCCCAGCCAGAGCTGAAAGCAAGTGGCATAGCCCCACTTTAGAGAAGGTGTGGGGGAAATCAGTGCACAGAAAGATCAAGGCCTGAAAGGAATTCTGGCTGAGCTGCAAATCAGCTGAATCAATCTGTAGGAGGCCAAGAAAAGGTATGGCAGTGGTCCAGTGGGAGAAGCAATGCATATATGCAATAATCTGAGTTATAAATGAGGTACAAAACCACAAACCTAATTTTTTTCTACACCTCATGTCCGATTCCCCAGCTTTGACTGAAGATTGGACTCTATCCTGAATGCTGACTGGATTTGTACATCAGCAGATTTCAAGGTTGTGGGGAGTATTCCGAATGTTCATCCCAAACTTCCGCCATACTTGAATGAGAGAATCCTGCTCAGTGCCTTCTGAGTGAAAGTCACAGTTCTTACTTAAGGAACAGGAAGAAAGGATATTCTGCAAGGACCCCATATTTCAATATTTTTTTGGCCTAAAATGCCTAACTTCCACTCACAGCACCTGAACTTGCACTCTTCCAGCTTACGGTGTCATCCCACCTGACTAAGTTTCTCCAGGCAGAGCAGGCAGGTTATCCAGGTCTCTCCAGCTGTTGCAAGGATTTTTTAAGATGATTCCCATCTGTCAATATCTCTTGTGAAGTGCAGCCCCAAGTGCCTCGGCCTCAGCATCTGGCGATACAGTCTGGTGTTGTCTTGCTTGTGTCCAGGACCTTGAGAGGAGAAAAGATGCAGTGACCACCCACTGCGGTGATGTCTCTCTGCTCAGAGCTGGTGTTTTCCAAGAGCTTCTTGCAGGGACTTGTGGAGCAATTGAAACGGACCATGGAGCTGTAACCCTCATTCAGATGGGACCACTATAACTCCAGTCTGTTTTGAAGAAGAGACACATGGATGGTCCTCACAGGAGGTGCAGGTAAGGCAGTTACAGTCTCCTGACACTTATTTCCAGCTGCAATGCCCACAGCACATCTCTAAGGCAAAGGCAGCATTTATTTTATAATGACATCTGAAATGCCAGATCTTGTGCTTTCCCAGGAGGACTCCATCTCCTGTCATCTAAATATTGACGTCTGATCTATTTTTGCCCTCAGCTGTGATGGGTAAAGCCACAGTCTTTCCTCCATTTTCACTAGAACCACTGTGGATAAGTTCACATGTGAGCCGAAGGTGGTTTGACCTAATTATCCTCCATGCCCATGTCTGCAATTCTCATAAACTAAGCCGGCACAGCGACAGTAGTGACCACCAATATCACCAATTATAGTTTCATATACCCAAAGGTTTTGGCAGAATCTGTGTTTCAGGAGCTGGTCACTGACCCCAGATGCTGTCCCACGGCACTTCTGAGGAGTGACCGAGATATGGAGGGACACAATAGGGCAGGAAGTGCTGTGGAAACTGCAAATTCCCAAGGCTATAACTGTGCCTTGTGGCAGCATGTGCAGCACCTGCTGCTCTGACCCAAATCCCACCACTACCACAAGCTGGTTAATTATAAGAAAAGCTCTTTCTTACTAATTGCTGCTGGCTGGTAAAGGGGCATCCCCAGCCCCTAAAGGACTGCTGGGATCAAGAGCGGAGAGCGGTGGTTGCTGACGTGCTGAGCCCTTGCAGCCTCCATTGTGGAGCCTGAAGAAGTGTCTGCACTTCACTCCCTCTCAGACCGATCACTGCAAGGAGCTGAGAGTTTCACCACCTCCCCCTGCAGAGCCATGGGTTTGCTGTGCACTTGACACCGGTGCAGGGGGATGACTTGCGCTCGATGACTGTCCCCACCACAGCAGCTGCCTGTCCTTCACCAGTGCTCCCCTCCAACCTCCTTGTAAGAGTTGTGGCACTCTCAGAATCAGGCCGGACTCCAGGGTGGTGCGGTGTGATGTGGAGGTGGCACCCCCAGGGGCCATGCTGCCAGCTGGTGAACGTGACAGCCTCCAGGCCACTATGGCCCCAGACACTCCAGTCACCAGCTAGGTGACTTTGGGAAGCTAGGGCTTCCCAAATCAAGTCTGGGGCTCCCTGGGGGAGGCAGTTTGCCTTGAGCATCAGTAAGGATGAGAAACTTCCCTGGGGGGAAGAGAAAATTACAGCTGAGATTTTTGTCTTGATGGCAATGCTCTGCAAGCTGGGATTTCAGACAAATCCTCAGTGCTGTGACGTGGGATCACATTACATGTGGTGAGTATGGGGCATTTCTTTCGTGCATTTGCTACCTACGGTGTGATAAGCTGTATTGCTGATGTGAGCAAAGGGACAAACAGCAAAGGGGACAAACCAGGCAGGAGCATGGACAAGTCCTACATGGAAAAGCAGAAGCAACCAGACTGGCCAGTGGAAAAGGGAGGAGGGGCCGTGGTTCCCATCCTACACTCCCTAAAATACATTTCCTGGGCATGAATATCTGTTGGAAGGAGAAGGAAGCTGGAGCCAGTTAGTGAAGCACATAGGCTTTTAGTCCTCCTGTCACTCAAAGGCATGCAGAGATGACAAATGTGGAGCCTCTGCTACTGAGACCAAGTGAACCCTTAATGGGCTGCTTCAGGGGACCGTCACTTAGAGGAATGGCAGTGTGATACAGCTATTTTGTGGCTCCTTTACTAGGCAGCACCCACTGCTCACTGTTCCTCTGCTGTCTGCTCCACCCCAGAGCCAGGTTCCCCCTGTGGCATGGCAAGCTGGGATGACCTGGCCATAACCTGTCCTGATGAATCGTCCAGAGGAGTTGCACTGACTTCCCGGGGGAGATGTTGGACACTGAGATCACTCTGCTCCATGTCTGGGCAGCATCACAGGTACTGTGCACTGGGGGCTTCTTACAGGTCTGGCCTGCCCTGTTGGTGTCAGTGCAGGAAAGTTCTAAGTGTGCCAATTTGCAGGATTTTGTGCATAGGACGGATAAATGATGCCACTGCTGTTGTCTGGAGCAGGTTTGGAGCTGTTACCTGAAGATGGCCACGTGGGAAGCAGTCATAACACAAAAGGCCATAAGGCAAAAGGTAGGGTGGGTGCCAGTGGGGCATGAAGAGCTCAGGATGGGGAGGGGGAGAGTCATCAACACACCATAGAATCCTCACACCCGGAAACCTTACTGTGTTGCTGCTTGCTCTGATTCAAACTTACAGAGAACTTGTGGAGGTAGGCACTCTGAAGATGTTTGTATATTATTTCAGGAACATACATTGTGGGGAAGCAAATCTTTCCCTACCAAAGCAGTGAATCCATACCTCTGCCAACACCTCACACAGAGAAGGCTCAGCCCTAGATGAGACCCGAGGCAGCAGGCGAACACCAGGATGCTGCAGGATCATAACACAGACTTAGCTGCAAGCTGGGTGCCTCATTTACTGCTGGGAGCCACCACGGAAGGCAACAAGTCTGTGGAGATATTTGCCTGTATTGAGCTGCTAGGAAATGTCTGACCTTCCTTGAAACTGGAGTATGCAGAGCAGCCTGTTTACCCTCAGCAGTGATCTCTGGGCAGGAAGCTCAGACATGAGCGATGAAGGCAGCAGCTTTGCTGAGGAAATGCATTTAATTTGATCTACACTGCAGTTTTTGTTGGAAAAAATGTTGATGCAGTAACATTCTGCACTGTAACTAGGGGTGGATTAAAGGTCATAGAGATAATGTAGCATGCTGAATTCACAGGTGGCAGATGGGAGGAGTCCAAGATGCACTGGGAAAGTCTCCCTGAAGCGTCTTCTCTGCAGCTTTGTCTGTTCTACTCAAAAACTGGGTTTGCTTCTCCTTCCTAGCAGGTTTCACTCTTGCCTGGACACTTCGGCACACTGGGAATAGGCTGGCTAGCAGGGCTGCACCTGAATCTTTGCCCCATGCTTTAAATCATGGGGTGACCACTTAGCATGGTGCAGGTGGAGCAGGGAAGTGTCTTCTGCTTGGGATGCAGAGATAGCTGGGCAAACACAGCCTTCAAGAAGCAGTTTCCTGTGCACGCAGGCAGGTCTCGCTGCAGAGCATGCTCTTGGGAGAGAGCAGGAGTAGGTTTCCCCAGTCTGCTGCAACTTTTGCAGTTATCCGAGGTGGATGCAAAATCTCCTGTGGCAGACAGCAGGTCTGTGACAGAAGCATTTTAAAGGACTGTTCTCAGAGGAGTAAAATTCAGCACTGGGAGAACGTGTGTGTCAATGGGCAGTGGAGAGCCTCACATGTTTCAGCTCATGACATGGAGCAACTGGCCGACCACCTGAGCTCCTCCTGGCCCCTGTGTGAAACAGAGCTGGTGCCAAATCACTCCACAGGTCACTGGAAGTTTAATGCAACTTTCCCAGAGGTTTTGGAGCATGCAGCGAAGGATGTTGCAGTGCAAAGCATTGCTGTTTATTCCACCGTTATCACCCAATGGAGAAAAATGCACAGTTCATTGTGACATCTACTGAAATGTCATGGGAAAAAAAAGCCAACTTCCCAGCAGTGAAAAACACCCTGTCCTACAAGACAGACAGACAGACACCCCACCCCCCCATCTCGTATTTTGTGCTCTGTCCCAGCAGAGGGAGCCCGAGTTTATTAACAAATCCCGATCCCAGAGATAGCCGCTATCAAGGTGGTACCAAACCCCGGGCAGGATGCTGGCTGCTGAAGGAAGGCAGTAGAAGGAGTAGGGGTCTAGAGGTGATGTTGAAAGCAGGGCTGTGTTTCCAGGGAAGCAAGCGAATGGTTTGCCAAGAGGATGACCTGCAACAGCCAGCAGACAAGCTCATCGCATGGGGAAAACATTTTGCATCAACAGATGCAGCAGATCCACACTACGATGGATGAACTGAGTTTAATTTACTTCAGAGGCTACTTCAAGGCAGTCAGTAACCTGTGTACCTGCACTTGTACTGGGCTGGCCAGTTTTAATCCTGTCATCTGGACAGTTCTCTCAACAGTGTTCAAAGCCATCCATCGCTGTGGTGCCAAACCCACAGCTGTTTGGCACCTTGTGCCTGAGTCTGATCCCATTCGGGCTGCACGGCAATGCTATATAACCCTTCAAGCACAGGACAGTGGCTCTCAGCCACCTAAACACAAGCTTTTGCACTGGTTTCCCTTGGTTTTGGAGGCTCTGTGTTAGTGCAGAGAGTTTAGTTGAAGGAAGCAGGAGCAGTTTTAGTGAAGTGCCTTCTCAGAGCTCATGAGGATGCCCTAAGTTTTCTTTGCTGATAATGTGAGATGAAATGGTTCCTAGGGAGACAAAGATTCCCGGCAGATGAAAATGTGTTCTTTTTTACAGCCAGCAGTTGCACTGATGCCATGGATGCATACATGGATACAAGATTATCTGGAAGAAAAGAAAGGTTGTGTGATTGGGGTGCAGGAGGGTCACAGATAATTTTAGGCCAAATCCAAAAACCATTAATATCAATGCGAAGCCCCTCATTAGCCTGAGCAAGCACAGAGATTCTTGTTTTAGAAGCTGAGTAACTGTGACATTTTAGGATGCAGGGATGGGAAAGCAAATGACTCGGGCTGCACTTTGCAGAAGGCAGCAGGCAGATATTTTCCGAGGCAACTTTTGAAAGGAAGGTTAAATTTCTCCAAGATAAGGAGAGCTCCAGCTCGCTGGAATGCATCGCGACCCCCCCTCCCCAGCTCATCCTATGATAACAGCTGTTGTGTTGGAAACCTAATGCTGATGAAAGAGTTAAAGGCTGGTTGATGGGCAATATCGGTGACACACCTCTGAATTGAGCATACTCCTGGAGTGAGACTGCGGACTGGTGTTACTCAATGAATAGAGGCCACTCCAAGGGAGTTTTTCCTTGAATAGAATGGGGTCAGGGAGCCGCTTTGGGGAACAATGGTTGCCACCGGCTAGCTGAATTTCTTACAATCACACACCATACCCCCTGATCAAATAGCTCCTTTGTCAGTCTGATATAAAAACATGTCATACAATGATGATCTGGAAGAATGACAAGAGCTGGCCTTTCAAAGAGATCAGAAGGGCTTGTTTTGCACAAAAAGAGCCCCCATCAGAGTCAAGACAGAAAAAAATGGAGAATAAAAGGGGGTGAATGGCAACAAACAGCAATAACAACAACAACAGAAAAGAGGGCAAGTTGGAAACTTAGGTCTGGCTTGTTTCACAGCATCCCATGGCCACAGCAGTGCAGCACGGTCGAGTTGAATCTCTTTCAGTATGGACGTGGATGTCAGATTGTGCTGCCATTGGGTTCCCATTGTCATTCTGCACTGGGACAGAAGAAATTGCTGGATGGGAAAAGGTCACTTGGCCCAACGAATCATCTCCCTGCCCCCCCGAAAATGTCTCAACACCACCTCTCTCCTTTCTCACTGCAGTTCACTCCTCTGCCTTTTAAATACAATTTTCATCTGCTGTCTTTATGCTCCTGTACAAAGTTCAGATTGCTCAGAAGGCTATTCTTGTCCATCTGTTCGTGTGAGGTGGAAAATGTCGTTATTTTCCCCTACTACCTTTAACTTTAATATTTTTTGTTTCTTGAAGGGTGTACCCTGTTTTCAACCCTCTTCCCAGGATTTTCAGGGACATAATTGAGATTCTGGATGGAAAGAAAGAGTTTTTCCCCAAAGAGTGTTTTAAGATGTGCAGGGAAGTGGATCCCTCTCTGCTGCTTGCAGGGGAGCTGCATTCCTACACTATCTGTCACAGAAGTCCCAAGAGATGGCATTTACACACAATCATTACAATTATTTGCAAGCCAGAAAAGCTCAGCAGACCCGGAAGTGGGCAACTAAAGCTGCCAGGCAATTTCAGCACCTAAAAGTGTTTGAAAAAGTTTATATTTACATTTTAATCTGGTATTATATAAAATAAGAAGTCAGAACAGGCAGAAGAAATCATAGCATGTAAAAGACTGAGCTCTTGGGAAACTGCTCCTGAAAATACACTCACAAAGCTTTGCTCCATGTTTAAATTCTCTTTATTTATTTATTTTTTAACCACAGTGTTTTCTCTAAAGAAAAACAAAACCCAAAAAACACTGCTAATGCCTTCAGGAGTTTGTAAGATTAAGCACACTAGCCGGGAGGTACCTTGCAGAAAGGATAACTTCATGTACCTTTTTTTATGCTCCAAGACAAATATCTATTATCATCTAGGATTTCCTCATTGTACAGTATGTTACTTGCCCTCTTCTGCAGTTTTGTACAGAATCTGTTACGCTCCTATGCATGTTACTTAGCACATGTTCATTTTTAAGAAAGATACTAGGTAAACTGTATTTACACAATATACTGTTTATTAAATACAGAGAATATTTATAAACACACACACAACACTGACATGTGTAAACCAAATAGAATCGATGCTGACCTGAATGGCTGAACTCTTCAATTCCTTTGCCTAAAAGTCTGTATAGCATAAAATCAGGGTCATAATTAATCACCTCTTCTCCTGAAATAAAGGTCTGAAAAGCTCTGCAGCTGGCTGAAAATAACTAGGCCACATTCTGGGTGCAGGCAAAATTAGGATACTTAAGAGATACTGGTTACAAATCCTGGGTAGGTTAAGTTTCAAGACTGTTACTACCAGTGTACTTGAGGTGGTAGAGGAAATACAGGACACACTGTGCTGTGCTGTTTGGGAAGTAATTTGGAATTGTACTATCAAAATTTGTACCACAGCAGAACAGTGCAGAAGGTAGGTGAGACACAGCCCACGTAGTATTAGGAGTCAGAAACAAGGCACTGGGAAAAATATTTAGGCACCTAAATAAAATGTTTTCAACGGTCTTGAGCACCCAACTGTTCTGCTTGATTTTCAGAGATAGTGACAGAGAGACAAATGACTTTGTCAGTTTGAAAGGCAGGTTTTAGTGCTCGTTTTTGTGGCTGCTTCAGCCTTCAACTGGAAACCACAGGTAGCAGAGAAGGTGACAATTCAGTTCTCAAATAGGATGTACCTGCCCTGGGACCGACTGTTGACCTGACCTGAACTGAACACCTGGTAAATGGTGAACAGATTTCTGCAGTACTGGTTTTGATCTAGCTGCCATTAAAACATGGCAAGACCTCACCATTTTGTGGTCAAGTGCAGCTATATGAGAAGAAGCCCTTGGCATGCCATTACCTGCTGGCTGGACTTTGCCAAGTCCAGTTTGGCTGGGAGAGTGTTATGCATGTCCTAAAGGACCGGGGCTCTGGTTCACTGGGTGTTGGTGATAACCTGCAACTTCACAGCACCTTTATTTTTCTTACTTAAACTGTTTTGAAATTGTGTTGTTTGGTTTTCACTGGACATTTCTGTTCTGGGGTTAGTCTTGGTTGCTGGGTTTTCTTTATTACGGAAGTCCTGGATAGGTGGATAATTTTTGTGTTTTCTTTAGGTGACATCCTGTTTCAA
The DNA here is from genome assembly GCA_013397725.1 of Rhagologus leucostigma. Lineage (NCBI taxonomy): Eukaryota > Metazoa > Chordata > Aves > Passeriformes > Rhagologus > Rhagologus leucostigma. The sequence continues at coordinate 467,711 of VZTD01002416.1, read as the reverse complement.
TATAAAGCAGCATAATTCTCTTAAACACAGTGAAAACTGTTGTTTACAGCACCCTCACATCTGGTCCCGAGACCCTGGACAACTCTGGTAAAGAAAAGAATATGTTAAGGGAACATTCACTGTGGAATTAACTGTTCCAAAGATTGGAAGGCATAACAGGCAGCCTGCACACACATCTTAATTTTGTCCCTTTGTCAACAGGTTGTACAATCAAAATTTAAGTTACACTTCTGCCTTCTTTGGGCTGCTGGCTCTGCTGTGCTGAATCTCACCTGTTCAAGTTTCCAGTGAACCTTCTTGCATTCTCCTCTGGTTCTTACCCTGCAGTTATAACCTCAGTATTGGGAGCAAGCCTGGAAAATTTCAGAATGAAAACTGAAACCTTCCAAAAGGTAGGAGCAAATAAAAAACAGAGGATATTAATATAGCAACAGCTGGACTTCAGCTTTAATAATGTATATTTTTTTAAAGCACGTAGCAATTCAGATCAGACAGAGGTATTTCTGTGTGCTCCTGTTAAATCAGGCCTCTTGCCAATAACACAGTGAGAGGCTGGTACACTCTATTAAAATATTAATTACCAAGCCCCTTTCTTTTGATGGGTCTACTAAAGATACTTCAAATGGATATGTGAGAATTGATCAAAGATTCTGCAGGTTGTTGCCACTGCTCACTGGGCATTTCAAACTAAAGGAGAACCTGACTCCCATGAAAAAGATACTGTGTTTTTACAAGCAATAAAAAAACACTGGTCACTTGATTGCTATGGGGATGGATATAACTAAACCAGGCTTTCTTAAGGCAGAGAGCACGATCTAAGAGAAACAAAAAAAGACATGGGAGAGGGAGGGAAAGAGCGAGCAAGAGAGAGCTGAATTGATTTCAGTCTGTTCAGGTCTAGCTGGAAAACACAATGCAGTGAAACGGTCCCTTAGTCGGCAAGCTTCTTTTCCTAGGTTTTTCCCATGGTTTGAAGTGGAGAGGGAGGGATGGTATTAGAAAAAGTGTGTGTGTGAGAAAGAGAGAGAAGGCTGTAGGAAAGGCAGAGAGATGAGAGACATCGTTTGGAAGGGTGTAAAATAGTCCTTTCCTTCTGGGGAGTGGAAAACTTTGATGTCCACATCTCTGGTTTTAAAGTGGCAGTGTCATGTTCAGGCTGAAAGGTCCCGGTATTTGAATCTTTGTGCTTGCACTCGGGACTTTGCCTGTGCACACACCTGCACATCCAAACACCTGCCAGGGCATCCACACAGCAAATGGGCCCTACACTTCAGAGGGGCAACAGAAAACAAGCAAGGAGATGGCTTCACTGGTTCCTTGCACAGAGTTTCACGCTGGGAAAAAAAGCACATTTGTATGTGTGTGCATGGAAAAAGACATAACCAAAAGGGAGAAAGTGCTGTTGGTTTTACCTGCTTGAGAAAGCTGTTTTCTTCCTGGCATTGTGAATGCAGTTATTAGGCTTAGAGTGTGTTAAAAGGCTCACAGTGGCTAAACAGATGAAGAAGCACAGTTACAGGTAAGGAGAATAATCTGAGAAGCACTGTCATTTTTCAGGCTTCACCATACTAGTAAACTCAGTTTCAAGAGTCACAACCTATGTCTGTTAATTAGAAGCCTTTTCTCCTCTTCATAGGCATGGGCATCATTGCCCAGCCTGGATGTTTTGTCCTTGAAAGGCATTTCAATATATTGCTACTAATAATTCAGGCATACTAACAATGGTAAGTCCACTGCAAACTGGAGGAAAAGAGAAAGGATAGGACAAAATTTAGCACTCGTGGCAGTCAAGTGAATTTTGATAAGACTTGAACCAGTGTGCAACTGTCTCTTTCTCCTTTTCTCCCTTGCAAGAACAGGAAGGTTTGTGCTCATGGTGGAGCTGAGAAGGCTCATGCTCTGCAGGGCAGCAAGCTAATCTCACTGGAATCTGCACCCAAAAACTGTACCATGTGCTAACAGGCTGCAAAACCAGAAAGGTATTCGAGAATTATGCAGTTTCAGATCAAGCCCATGGCAGATGTAAATGTTACTGTGATGGCCTGGGACTGTGAGGTCTGTGTTTCAAGCCAGAACAGAAGCGTATGTGCATGGGGTGGCTTGTGGGTCCTGATGGGAGACAGACAATGGATCAATCTATGTTCAATTGACAGACCTCCTTTACTGGAGGGGGAGATTTTGACTTGAATCCCTGGAATGTCGGCATTTTTCTTCCGAATACTCAATTTTCAGTTTAAATAGATAGAGTGAAAAGCCTATTTTCATGGCAGGTGGGCTAGAGAAGGGAGGTTTTAATGACTCTTTATTCTTGGATTTATAATCTGACACGCTGTATGCACATGTGTTTGCCACAAAACTGTGTGAGGTGCCCACCGCCCAACCACGCATTGTCCAACAGATGTTAAACCCATCAAGTGTGTTTGCTTCCAGTTCCAAAGGAAAACATTCTCTATTTTGGGACCTGGGATTTTTTTTAAACTGATCTAAACAAACAAATAAAAATAGTCTTGGAGAGTGGGGGCTTACATGATCATAAGAACCTGTGTAAATGAGGATCTAAGGCCTGTTCCCTGACCCATAAACTGGGTTAGTAATCAGTTGTTCCTGCAGTTTGTTATTGTCATCACAAAACCTGAGGTTAGGCTGAGGACTATTTAAAAATCACGTGCACTACCAATACAGGGTATCTAAACATACACTTAGTGCAGTGACAAAGCATTAATTGCTCCTTATAACAATACTTGAGAGGCTGTCACAGCAGAGGTCATGCCATGTGAGGTACTGTAGGAGCACAGAAAGGACAGTGCCCTCCCCAAGGTGGGTACAGCTGAAGACCCCAAATCTATTGTGAATCTGTGAGGTGGGACCGTGCAGAAGTGTGGTGCTTTGCTGCAGAACTAGGACCTAACGTGCGTGGACAGCGGGATGCTTTCCTTGATTTTTATATATATATGTGTGCTTCATTTGTAACAGGAGAGAGGGTAAAACATGCCTTATGGGTTGGCATAAGCTGAACTGAACAGAAAGAAAGGCTGTTTCTAGCACCAGCCGGATTCCTGTTGCTGCATTATAAGTCTCTCAACTTCAAACTAACGAACTCTGTGTTTCAGTAATAAGAAACAGAATTAATCATCAAGAGATAAAAAATGTCAGCTTCCTGACTGAGAAATCCTACTGTGCAAGAAAGGACTAATAGTGAAATATTTCCTCTGACTGTAGAAAAAGAGAGAAGTAAGCCTAGGACTGTAATAATTTTGCACATTTGTAGCTGTTGCAGGTAATTAGGCTCTGTCTTGGTTGCCTGGTCAAGGCAGACCCAAAAGTACTCGTAGGATTAGGTTTGCTCACTTTACTTAAACAAATTATTACCTTGTAAGTGATATGACAGCAGTGAATCCTCCAAGAGCAATGAACCCCTCTGTACCCATGGGCACAGGATGAGTCAGGGCACTGTCAGACTTGCTCATGGCAGGTGAGGAATTGCATGACATAGCCATGTAGGTGGAAGGAAAATGCAGGATAAAACAGTATCACAGTCACTGCTACACCAAAGATATTTATATTGCTTTATGAACACTCCAGAAAGTTTTGGAACTAGCTGTGCAATCAATGAAAACTGAGCTGAGAATCCCTAGAAACAACTTTGTACGTCTTGATCTCACTCCCAAAAAAGCCAGCGGGTATTTGAATGTTTAGTTCCTCAGGTTTTAAGTACGAAAGGAAAAAGCCCCTAAAATATCTTCATAGGTAGCCCCTATAAAAGAACAAGATTCAAAAGCATTCCTTCAGGAGATCAAGGACGGTCCAGCCTTTGAAGCCTGGAGGATTGGGAAATTTAAAGATCTTTGTGGCAATCATATTGTGCCATTAGAAATCTACCATTTGGAATTGTAAAGCGTTTAAAAGGAATGATTCCAAATTCCACAGCTGTCTGGTGAGTGACAACTTGATGTGGCCTGGGGGGGAGGAAGAAGGTCATTGTTGGGAAAACAGTTAAAATGAACATTTTCTGAACAGATGCTTTAGATAATACTTTGATAAATGAGGTTTAAAACAAATAAAATATTCTGGGTGACTTCCTGGGAAGAACAGATTAGTACAACAAACAAAACTCAAAATGCAAAGACAAGAAATAGATATATGGCTTGTACTTAGCAAATAATAGAAGATTGTTCAAAATAAAATGCACAATAAACAGTCTGAACCAGCAAGATGAGACAATTCTGCTGGCTGTGGGAGGTGATACATTTTTTAAATTGCACTGCAGTTTTGCCAAGCGAGAAAGATTCTGGAAGGCTCTGTTCATTTTGATACACTCAAATATTTGAGAATCCCTTTTTATTGCCTTTTTCCTCAAACCATTCAAGCAGCTCAGCTGCTGATCAAAATACAAAAGCATTGCATGTGCCTAGCAAGTGGATAATGAAAGTGATCCCCTAAGTTTAGTATCTTTGTCAGCAGAGTGTAGTGAGAAAAGTAAACAAACAGCATCACTGATGACAAACTGATTTATGGAATTGTTTGTTATCATAATTTTCAGCATAATCATGACTAAAAGTCCCAATCCTGTGGCTGCTGAGAACCTCGTAGGGACAGCTGCTTGCTGTGTGCCGTTAGTACTCATCAAAAGCTCCTTGTGGATGGGCTTTGGAATAGGGTCTGTTGAGAATATTTTTAAGGGAAGATTTTTCATCTTCCTTTAACAGAACCCATATGAAACAGCTTCTATCCTCATTTCTTTTGGCAAATATTTCATAGCTAAAACAAAATCAGTATGTATAATTTGGGAGAAAATTTAAAAGCAGAAAATTTGCCCCCAAATTCAGCATAACCTTTTAATTTTATCCTCTTTAATCCTTTGATAATTTTTGTGCTTCTCCTACAGAAAAGCAATTTTGCTAATCACCTTCGTGCCAATCCCTGCATTCCTGACAATAGCGTGAACAGCTTCCATCAAAGTCTTTGATGTGGGAAAGACACACACACACATATAATCTGAAAACAATTCAGCTCCTTGGTTCTCAATGGTGAGCACTCTGCTTTAATAGAGTGCAAGTTCTGTGGAAGTTTCTAATCCTTTCTGCCAAACAGAAGAGACACAGTCAGGTAGCACACCTTATTCAGGAGTTAAAATAACATGTTACCAGCTCTCAGAGAAAATCAAAACAACTCAAGATCAAAAACAGATTCCGCCAACCCTAACGGGATAGACTTTCTACTCAGATAACTCTTGATCTAAGTGTGTAACAAGTAACCTGCTTTAATCCCTCAAAGCGATGGTGTTACAGATAAGTACTGTAGTAGCAGAGGAGGTGTCTTAAGTTTCAGAAATACACAAAAGCATTGGTTGGAAGGAAAAACAAAACAAAGAGCTGTCCACATGAATGTGTCTTTAGCTGGAAAGGTGTATTTGAGGGCACAGCAAATAATAAAACCCCTTGAAGACAAAAAAAAAAAATGACAGGCAGGTATTCAAATGGTGTTTCTCCAAGCTGGATTTCATTGACTTATGCCGTTAAGGCATTACAGATGTAAGCCCCCTAGATTTTTAGTTTACAAACCCTGCAAACCGTGATGTTGGAATGGTCTGCTACTTCCTTTTCTAGAGGTTCAGAGTGGTCATGAGCCATGAAAAGGAGTGGGATCTTTGACTGTAATATTTGGGAAAGATACATTATTATGATTACACTGCACTGAGCACCTGCTCCGAGTTCTTTATTAGAGTGTGAACAATGCAGTGGAAATAATCACGCTACACATAGTTTTAGGAATGGTTCACAACCTTCCTTGGTTCTCGCTCCTGCAGACACTTACACAAGCACTTACTTTGGCACCATTGGGAAGTCTAAGGCCATGGGGTTCTTAGTCTGCGATGCATAGCTGTGACAGCTCTGCAACAGGCAATAGCTGAAACCATGCCCGAGAACAAGTGTATGCAGTTGCTGCTATATTCCTCTTAAAAAAGAACCCAGAGAAAGTAACGGATGACATCTACGTTTTGGGCAAAAAATAACTGTTACTATGTTGTAAGACAATTATCCATACTTGAAAACAATGAAACATTTAAGAGCAATGTATAGTAATTTTTTCTTCATACTGCTCTGTGTCCCCTGCTTGGAGCATATTTGACCTTCTCCAAGATTACTGGATGCAAACACATTCCATCTTAAGCAAGTATTTCACATTTGTTCATACCTTGGGTCACAAATTGAAGGGGACTAACGCTCCCCTTCTTCAGATGCACTTGTCCATAACCTTGGACCTGTATCACAGAGGGTCATACTGCATGTGTTACTTTGCACCCAGGCTTTCTGGTCTGCACCAAGTAGCTTTCCTTGGTAAAGCAGCACAGCCACAGGCTGGAGACCGTCCACCGGAATTTTGGTGCCACACAGTGCAGGGAGACATGCACTGTGCAGATGCTGCCTCTGTAGAGTAAGAGAGCTTAAGACCAGAAGAGACCCCTTGGACTGTTGTGGTCTGATATCCTGAGTTAGGACTCTCCAGGTCAGCTCCTGGTTAAGTTTTAGCAGTTTTGGTCTAGCCAGTCTCTCTCTCTCTAAGGAAAAAAACCTGAAACCAAACCCAACTGGTATTGTTTTTTATGAATCCAATAATGGTGAATTTACCATAAATCTTGGTAAGCTGTTTCAACAGTTAATTTTATTCACTACAAGAGCACACTTTATTAATGAATTTGTTTTCCATCACCTTCTGTCAAGAGATCTTATCTCTTTGTCTGTTAAACAGAAGATCCAGATTTTTCTTCCTGTTGCAGTGCTCATAAGGTATGATCGCCTCACACCTTAACCTTCTCTTTAAAAAGCTAAATAGACCGAGCTCTTTGGGTCTTACTACAAAACACGTTTGACAGTCCTGTAATCATTCTTTACTAGCCTTCTTTGAAACCCCTCTAGTTTTTAAACATCCTTCTTGAAATGTTGTCTGGACAAATTATTTCCAAAACAGTCACAAGAGAGTCAAAATCAGAGGTAAAAGAACTCCCAGCTCTTGTTTTTTTTTCCCAGGACAGCACTAGCCCTTTGGTCACAGCACTGCAGAAGGAGCTCACGTTCAGCTGATTATTCATCTTAATGAAGTCTTTACGGAATTGCAGCTTTGCAGGATAGAGTTACATCCTTTCAGTGTGACCTACATTCTTTGTTCCTAGATGTGAGACTTTACATTTGGCTTGATTGAAATACATATGATGTGATTATGCCTAAACTTAAACTTACAGCTATGCAGCCATAAGCATCCTCTGCCTCTTGCCCCATGCTTTGTGCCTCCTACAAAGCTCTGCTAAGAAGGATTTCAGATTTTTTTCAGATTGTTAGTAAAAATATTAAATAGTGTAAGGTGCATAAGCAGTCTCTGTGGGATCCTACTAGTGAAAGACCAACTTGATAATAAGTATGTCTTTACATAACAATTTAAGACAGAGAAGTCACTCAGCTTTTAATAATTTTAATGTTTCAGACAATGCTGTTACAAAAAGAAGTAAGTTTCATATCATCAGAAAGATATGAAGTTGATATAAAACTGCAAACACACAAAGTTTCCATAATCTTAAGCAAAATATGTTTTATTACCTCCCTTTCAGCTGGCTACTTAAGTCCTGTACTACATGTGCTGTTATTTCACCTGAGCTCAAACTCAGGTTGAGATACTTGTGATTACTTCGGACATCACTCCTTAAAAATGCTGATAAAAAACCTTTTGCCTTTTGGAACCTCCCTGACTTCCACGGTATATTAAAACTCAGTGTAAATGGACCAGAGAGCTCCTTATCCGGCACTTTTGAACCTCTTAAATACGAGGCTTCCAGAGTTGGTGATTTATTCCTAAGAGTATTTGGGAGCTTGAGATTAGACAGACAAGACGACCTTCTGGAACAGGATGCAAGTACTGTCAAATGGCCTGTGTGCTATGGTAACGTCATTATATGCTGAAATTTATTATCCTACTCCACCCTGCAAAATGAGATGTAGATTTTGGTGGCTAAGTGATACCTGTTCAAAGCATTCTAAGCAGATGATAAGCTTCTTATAATTTACCTATTTTTTTAATTTTGAGGGAAAAATTTCCCCAGCATTTCAGGCTTCTATAGAGTGGAAAGTACTGTAAGAAAGAATAACACAACACTAGACTCATATTTTCCTGCTCCACAGGCTGTGGAGAGGTACTTTGCCATTTTGGACCAGAATCCTCCTGTGTTGTCTGTACTCCAGGCTCCTGTGGATGGCAACAATGACTCAGTTATTATGAACTGTTCTTTCGAGGTGGTGTGCTTGTGTATGTGTACACGCACGTGTGAACTGGGAGCACTTTTCAGCCCCCACTCTGTGGAGCTCTGGAGCGAAAATTGGACTGCAAGGAAGGGTGCTGGTGAAAACCCAGCCCTAAATCCATTGTAGCCGACCCCGCTCTTACATTGGGAAGACCCTTTCTTTTATGTGTCACAGGAATCTGGGAGTGTTGAAAACTGCTGTGCAGCACCAGACGACCCCTTCGTGGGTGACAGGTGCTCCTGACCCTGGTCAAGGATAATTAATGAGCATTAATCACCTTGCTGTTCACCTTCCTTTGCAGGGCTGCAGTGCCTAGGTGGGGTTGCTCCAGGTGGTGAGGCAGATGTTCTGGCTACCTGGGATCACCATCCCCACCATTACTTGTTCACGTAATTAATGCATACTCGGATCAGGTGACGTTGCTAATCCCAGATCGGAAGATAGAGACCCGTGAGGCGGTCGTGGCGTGGCGTGGCGTGAAGAGGGGTGTGGGGGAGGGCAAGTGGCACAGGGGGAGTCCCAGCGGCTCCCGTTAATGAATTAATCCGCTAACGAGGGTGGGCTCGGCGGCCCGTGCCCCCTCCGGTCCCGGCAGCCGCCTCCTCCCCCGGAGGGGGCAGTGACAGGCAGCGGCTCCTGCCCCATGTGACTGGGGAGCGGCTGCCCCGTCCATGGCTTGGCCTCCCCCGGGCAGCAGCAGCTCCGGCTCCCGGGGAGGAGGGGCGGGAGCTGCTGCTCCATGGGGAGGAAGGGCAGCCCCCGATCCCCCCAGGCGGAGGGGGGATCCCGGGCCGCCTCCCCCCCCTCCCCGCTCTGGGCCTTACCCGAGGAGCTGCTGCTCCTCATCTGCTCCTACCTGGACGCGCAGGCCTTGGGCCGCCTGGCCCAGGTCTGCCGCCGCCNGCCGCGCTGCGCTCCTGGCGTGGCCGCCGCTGGGCCGCGAGGGGCGGGGGACGCGGGGCCATTCCCGAAGCGCGGTTGCACCGCCCTTTCCCTGCGCCAGGAGGGGCGGTGAGGGCACAGGAAGGCCCTCCCTGGCAGGGAGCGGCCGATGGCGCACCCCACGGTGGTGGGGCCCGGCCTCGGCGCTTCCCAGAGGGGTTGGGGGAGGCGCCTCTGTGCCCGCGAGGGAGCGGGTGAGGATGGCGGGGACTTCGCGGGATGTCTCCTTGTTAGGCCCAGCGGGAGTGCTGGAGCGTGAGGCCCTGTCCACATCTGGAGAACTGTGTCCAGTTCTGGCCTCCTCAATACGAGAAAGACGAGGAGCTACGGGAGAGGGTCCAGTGGAGGCCACGAAGAATGATGGGGGTCTGGAACATCCTCCCTGTGGGGGAGAGACTCTGGGAGTTCAGCCTAGAGATGAGAGGGATCTCATCAATGCCTTTAAGTATCTGAAAGGCAGGTGCCAGCAACAGGGTGAGGACCAAAGGCCATAAACTAAAACACACGAAGTTTCATCTCAACATGAGGAAGAACTTCAGCTGAAGGTGGCAAAGCACTGAAATGGGCTGCCCAGGGAGGGCATGGAGTCCCCCTCTGGAGACATTCAAAACCCAGTTGAACACATGCCTGTGTAACCTGCTCTAGGTCACCCTGCCTTGGCAGGGAGGTTGGACTAGATTATATCCAGAGGTCTTTTCCAGCCCTAATAATTCTGTGTTTCTGTGATCTTCGCAGTTCCCAGACACCTCCAAACACTGAGGCTTGGGGGCTTCAGGCTAGGAGAGGTTGGAACACAGGGAGATGGGCAGAGCTGCGGTGTGCAGCTGTGGTGGCTCCTGTATGCCCACACGCTCTCCCCACTTCTGAGCAGTGATATCTGCCATGGTCTTGAAAACACCTCAGAGAAGAAGCTGCAAGGGATCAAGGCCTGGGACGGCATCCTGGGAAAAGGCTGGAGAGTGGGCTTAGTGCATTTTTAGGTGCAAGAGCTCTCGTGGGCCCCCAGGAACGCATGTGTCTTAGGTTCTCACAGAGCAGCTTGCTGGTATAAATGGTGATGGCTGGCACAGAGAAAATGACTCTTGGACTTTTCATGGCTTCTGGGTTTTCAAGTTTTCTGAGTAGGAATTGTTTGAGGTTTTTTTCCTGGGGTCTTTATTTTTCCCCCAGGAAACAGCAGAACAGCACAACATAGGTTAGGAATAGGGTCAAGCCCTCTAGGCTTTGCAGTGTGTATGACACCAGCATCTTTCTAGATTAAGTATCTTTGGGGCTTGGGCCTTGGCAGTGGTTAGTGAGGATCCAGAGTTTGCCTTTCCTTTCTCAAATTTGCCTGCATACCAAATGTCACTTGGAGGCAACCACACAAAGTGGGCTTTCCTTCCCTGTTTAAGGATCCCAAGAGGAAGTTTGTGTTCCTAGGATCTATGAATCCCTTCCTATGGCTTCTCTTTAGCTGCCAGCATGGATCTTGTTTGTCATTCAGTGACTCAGTATTGTTTCCATAAACACTGTGGTGACATGACTCAAAAGAAGGGATGGCAGGTTTTGACCCCTGTTTTGCTGTCTGGTGTTGCTGTCTCATCAATGCATAGACTTTAGAGAAACAATTATGTCTTCTGCTGGCAGGAGCAGAAGTTTGGTGCTGCTGAAAATCCTTGTGTTGGGTTTTCAGGCCAGCACTTCAACCCAGTTGGAGTTCACAGGTTGGAAGTTAAGCACCGTTCCCTTGGAAGTCAGCAGGAGTAAGCACTGCAGAATGGCTGTGCGTTGGACTCTTGTCTGCTGTGATATACGATTTTGTCTCCCAAGGAAATGAAGTTCTGTATTTTTCATTAAGAATAAGGTGATACTCTGCTCCTTCAGTTGCAGGAGGGATCAGGTGTACAGCAGAGCAGGTGCAGTGTGTGCAAGGACCACCACTTCCCCCTGTGGAGGAATGCAGGTCTATAAACAGCTACAGAAGAGCTTTGCTAGGTCAGAGGGTTTCAGAGAAGGGAAGGCTGCTTGCGTATCATAAACTCCCAGGGATTTCAGTGCTGTTAGATTTGCTATGAACAGGGGTTTTTTTAGTAATTCTGGGATGTACTTTTGTGCTGTGTCCTATTTTCAAGTTTTCCTCAAACAACTCTAGTACTGAGAGCTGCTTTTAGCATTGGTCAGCACTGCCTCGGTCCTGGGGAGTTCAATCATGGGTAACACACCAAGTTACATTACAAGTGGTTATGAAGAAACCTTGATATATATCTGGAAGATGTTTCCTTTAATTACTTTTAACTCCATAGAAGGCTCAGACAGTCTCCAGTTCCTTGAAAAAGTGTACCAAGTTCTGCGGAGAATACCTGAAAAACAAACACTTGTTTTCCCTAGGTGGAGATCCAGCATCTGGGGGCAGTTGCAGGAGTTTTACTCCAGTAGGGTAGACAGTTTGGCAGCAGATAAAAGGCAAGGGCATATTGCAGAACCAGGAAGTCTAGATATCTGAACATCTCCAGAAGAACCAGTATGGCTGCATGTGTAGAGCTGTACAGCTGTAAAATTTGTTCTCAGCTGAAGAAGAGTTTAACAGTCCCTGTGGCAGCTCAAGGGTTTTAGCCAGGTCTCTTCTGTAGCACTTGTTCCTCGTGCATGTGTCTGCAAGACCAAGAGCAATCTCCAAGATTGCTGCTCTTGCAATTGAAGGAGTAAGATTTGCAGAGAGATACTGTATTTTATTTGGCTAATCAGTACAATTTGGGGAGGGAGTTCAGGCAAGCTTCTGGGCACACCAGCCTTCTTGATAGCAATTCTAAGTAGAAGCCTGGTAGATTGCTCATTGAAGATTAAATTTGAGCTGAGTAGGTATTTAAGCTAAAATATTACTGTGTAAATAGAATGGTTATGAAGATGATGGATAGCTGGACCTTCTTGATATCTGTGCTTTCTTAGTGATATGGAATAACTCTTGAGTTTGTCAAGCTTGGCTTTGACTCACTCAGCTGAAGCTTCTATTGCATGTTCTGGCTAATGTTGCGTGAGGTGAACACTAGTTTTTACTTTTGAGAGGTTTTTGTGCAATACGGTATGCAATTGAGAAAGCAAAGGCTGGAACCGTTTATGGTTAATGAAATAACATACATGGTTCTGACATTAGATCTTAAACTGATGGTCCCTGGGAGGCTGGCATAAGTTAAAAACTAGTCTAGGGAGTATTTACAGTTTAAAACAAAAATCCATTTCAGAATAGTTTGATCATTTCTGCTGTTAAGTGGCTTTTGATAAGCCATCTGTTAATGCTTTGTAAATAGCAATAAATTTGAGCCTAGAGGAGATAGCTGTGAAATTTAACCCCCACCCCCACTTCCCCATTTTTAAAAAAGGTGATTAATTTGAAAATGACACTATTTCTTTAAAATGTTGTTTCTCTTGGGTATATCTTCAGGTAATTGTAACAACAAGGATCAGAAGGAGCAAGCTTTATCTTGTATGTGAAAAAACTGTTTGCACAGTCAGCTTGCTTATAAAACTTCTTTCTGCCAAAACAGGGAAGAGAGAAGATTGATAAGAAACTGGTTGCAAACCCCTAGCTGTTAGCAGCATGGAGAAGAAAAATTGCAGTGAAATATGTGCAAAAATTTGATTTTATCTAATTTTTAAAGTTGTCATCCTGGCTACATACCTTTGAAAATTGCCAGCTGTGGTTATCTCTGGACACATGCTTGGGCTCAAACGATACTAAATTAAGTTGCTAGTGATGTCAAAGGAAGATGTGGACTTAAGCCCAGACACTAGCTGTTAATCCTGAAAGGCATATTCACAACATTTGCCCTTTCCGGTAGATTCAGCCAAATGGGAGCCACGGAGGTAAGCCAAGTTAAGTATTTAAGGTATGGATTCAGTGGTGCACTTGCAGGAGAAGAAAAAAGTTTGCTTTGAGGGATGCATCTGTACACTTCATTCCTTCGGCGGAGGGAAATCACCATGTTCACATCAGCCTGAATCACTGTATGTTAGGGATGGCAGGGGCTGACCTGGAAGAGTTTCTTAAAGCACATTCTCAATGTTAAAAATGTGCTGTTTCTTCGTTGAATCAGCAGTAACTAAATGTTCAATAGAATATTGTGTCACTATTATGGAAGTACAGAGTGGTTTTAGATGGGTGTGCTTCTTGGCATCTGAACTGTGAGTCTCTCCAAATCAGCTTGTCGCTTTTTCTGTATAGACAAGTTAAATTTATTTATAGATCCGTACTGCTACAAGACCTTGTCGTGAGGATGGTAGAAAGAGAGTCCCTATGCTGAAGCTTTTTGCTTTACTCAGTCACAGGAGCAGCTGAAGTAAAAGTTGAGCCACGTCTTCATGATGTAAGGTGAAAGGAAAATTCGTCATTTCAAAAATGTGTGGCAGCATACCACAGAAAAGTTAAGGCTTAACAATGCTTTCTGCAGCTAAACTGTAGCTGAGTAGTAACACAAAGCCTTTGGGGGTTTTGGTGATATAGTGATATTACAGTTGTGTCCGGTAGCCTGTGTCTGTTTTGCCAGCTGTTGTACAGGCCCAGCAAGAGCAGTCTCTGCCCTGACGAGCTTGCTGCCTAAATAGCCAGGGTAAACAAGGGCTGGAGGGGAAGGAGAGGCAGGGAGATGTCAACCAAGCTGCCCTCTGTGCAGCAGGTCAGTGTCAGAGCCAGGAATAGCAGAGGGTGCTTTAAGCCTTTATCCAGGGCCTGCTTGCTGGACCACCTTGGACTGAAGAAATCGGAGAGGCAAAGAGCTCATTGCAAGGTGATTCTTTATTTAAAGCATGGAAGAAGGGAATAAAGTTGCAGCTGGGCTAAACTTATTTCCTCTTTGTTACAAAGGAATTTTAGAGGCCAGGTTAAAAGTTGGAACCTAAATAGCTTGACAGTTTGCTCTTTGTAATGTATTAATAGATGTCAAAATATAGAAATGTTCCACTGCATGTTTTCTCTTTCCCTGTCTCCTGTTCTGCCTTTCCTACTAGGGTCATGGTATATTCTCCAGTTCAGAGAAATCGATTCATTAATAGACAACTTCATCATCTATGAGTATTTAAGAGCTTGGGTAAGCATTTTGGTGAGTTAATAAAAGCTGTGTTTTCTCCAGATCTTGGAAAAATGTATACACCTACAGGAGCAGGAAATGGCCAATCTGTGCAAGTCAAATCCAAATGCAAACTGCAGCAATCATAGGAGACCTCAGCCTTCACCACTGGAGGGGGAGGGAGTGTGAATGCTTGTAAAGCTGCTTCAGTTTCCTTCATCTTTTAAAACTTGTTTTAAAAACAAAGTTTCATTACTTTAAGACAGAAATGAAGAAGGCAATGGACTAGTGCAGATGATGCAGAGGGGAATACTCTGGGGAGGATACTGCAGTAACAGAAAAAACTTGGAAGAGGGAATGCAGCTCTTGCCTTGTGCTGGAAAAGTCAGTGGTTTTTATAAACTGTTACATTTATTCTTACTTTGTCTTAAACTGTTAATGCTGGGCAGGACAGATCTAGCAGGACAGTTCCACAACATTAAAACTGCTGCTTCTTCTGGGAATGTGAACTTGTTTGCGAGAGTTCCTTGAGGCCTGCCTATCCTTGCCTTAAGATCTTCACAAGTTCAAAGAGGAAGAATTTTATGTAGTTCAGGGCTTAAAATATGCGTGCTTTGTCGCTATTACCCCTGTTGGACTAGCTATGGATTATTTCATTCCATCCAAGTACTACCCTGACAATCTAATCTTTCAAATCAGAATACACATGACACGTATTCAGCAGCTTCAGGTTTTCTCATAATCTTTCCAGGGCAGTGCATTTTTTGAAGAAGCCCAGATTTCATCTCAAAAAAAACCTATGCAGATCCCTGAGAGAGTCCAAACTCTGCCTGGAGTTTCTAGCCAAAATCCCATTGCAATCACTTGTGAGAGGGCATCTGATGGTGGAGTGGCCTGGCTCAGTCTTGGTGGTGGTGTTTTTTTGGGAAGCCTTTGTGAAAGTGTGTGTCCTTGCTGCGTGTACAGAAATTTATTTGCACCTCTGGGTATTATGACAGCCTCTGCCTTCTTCATGAGGTGACTTGTTCACAAGAGCTGTTTGATGGAGCAGGTGACAGCCTGGTAGCATCTGAGATGGCACAGACACAGCAGAGGAAGCAAGGAACAGTGAGGAACAGTCACAGAGCTCTCTTCCATCTTGGAGTTATTTGAACCCATGTCCCGTAGGGAGGGGGGAGTACAGAGGACAGGCTGAACATGGCAGTAAGCTAAATAAGGGTCATGTGCTAAAGGAATTCAGTTGGAATTTTTGTCCTGGAAGAGACGTTTTGAAAGCTAGCCGACTTGTTGAGGACAGCAACAGGGGCTCCTAACATAAATAGCTTTTCCCTCTCGGCTGTCTGTTGGTGGCCCATGACTTGTAGCTGCACTGAGACCCTGCCACTCAACAGGTGTGTCCCGATAAATAAGCGCAGTTGGTCCTTGTGTTAGCCAGCCTTGCCACAGGGCCAAGGTTGAAAGTGGGGCTTAGCCACTGTGACCTGTTTGTTCTCTGTATGACCCTTCCAGTCAGGCCTCAGGCAGGCTGGTGACAGCTTTTATGCAGACAGCAGATTTCGTCCACAGAAGAAATTCAGTCTCAGCAGGTCTCTGCAGACTTGCATTTCCAGATGAGCTCTTCAGTACCTAAAGCGTAGCAAAACATGAAGGACTTTGGTGGTTTAGGATGCCCCATGCAGCTGGGAAAATACACGGTATGACATGTTGGTGTTATCTTCTGTAACATGGTCTATGTTGTTGCAGGCACCACTGTTTTGGCACATGCTGAAATTGTAGACAGGCAGCAGAAATCTCCCTGGGATGCATTACAGCACAGAAGCTCTTGCTGTTGCAGAAATACCATTTCTGGTGGCAAAGGACTTTGGCTGGGGAGGGGGTCATTGAAGGCAAGATCTGTTGGAGGTGATGTACCCTGGCTGAGTGATTCTTTCGTTGCTTTCTTTTGGGGCCCAGGCCAGAAACTGCCTTGGTAGCTGAGGTCACCTGGGTCAGTGGTGCTGTGTGGGGACAGTTCCAGTCTCTTACTTCAGCAGATGGGAAGTGGGCTCCAGAAGGAATATTACATTTCTTTTGGTAACTCTGCCAAGAAAGAGAGGAAATTCATAATTTGAGCAAAATACTTTTAGCTTTTTTTTTTTAGGATGGGGTGAGGTAGGAAGGGGGAAATGAAAACTCCTTTATAATGGGTTGCTTGGGATGACTTTTCTCTTGACGCTTTCTCTCAGGCTGTAGGAAATGTTCAGCTTCTCTTTCTTAGTATAACGAAGTCTTGGTGAAGGGAGCTTCCATCAGGAGTGCATGCAATTGGAAACATGCATTGGCTCAGGTCACGTATTGCACTATATGATTTGGGATCCTGCTAGAGTGCTTTTTGGTGGTAATTAGATGATAACAAAGATAGCCTTGCATGTCCTGAGTAATATAACTTTATCAGATATTGATAATTGTGATGCCCTAGCAGAGGCGTAAGATGATGCACTCTAAAGGGCTTTAAGAACATTTTGCTTGAATTTCATTGTGTTTTCATAATCAGTGTTCACTGATTCCTTCATCCTATGTTTCTTGTCATCCTTCTAGGATGCTGGACTGTACCTCAGTTGCTTTCTGATGCAGGCCTGTGTAGGTCCTGCTAAAAATAGCAGTCCTTCCCCAGTGAGTCAGCCTTCAGCAGTCTTGAAGTTCACTGTTGGGTGGCTTCTCTGGGAACACGAATGCCAAGATCTTGATTTCACCGACTACTTAAGCATGTGCTGAATTTGAAGCATGTCCTTTAGTATTTTTCTGGATTGTGTACTAAGAAAGATCAAGGTGTTAATTGGCCAGTGGATAGTGTTCCCTCCATAGCATTTTATATAGCATTTGGCTTCATAAGGTGGGTTAGTGTCCTGAATCTTTGGATGTTCAACACAGTTGCTGAAGTGAGAGGTACCTAGTTAAGTCAACCACTCAGTGCAGATGTATGATGTCTGTTGATTGCGTCAGGTCATCATGGAAAAATTCCTAAAAGTTTGCATGTGTAGAAAGTGTGTTGATCATGACTGAAACAAATTAGGCTCTTGTAGGGGAGAAAAGGAGTTTTTTTATCAAATTGTTAAGTTTATATGGTAATGCCCTTTGTAACTTTCTAAGATTTGAGAATTGTTCTCGTGCATTGCAGTGATACTCATCACAATTTTTGATGTATTCTGGGAATTGCTCTGAGGGGGTGCTGTTGAGGAAGCAAATCAAATTATCAAATTGTATCTCAGCACTTGATTCCATAACTGGGCTTGATTTAACTTCTGGTATAAGGGATCAAATGTCTCTGACCAACACTGCACTTCAGTCTTTGCTGTCCCATAATTGGCACACGTTTTTGTTTAATTGACGTTTTTAAATTAGCTGGATCCAGAGTTGCTATATGGAGGAGGAAGACTGGATGAATAATATATCTATTAAGAGTAAAACAAAATAAAGACAAAATAACACCACCACCCCACCGCCCCCCAAATCCCATCAGACCTCCCCCATATAGTCCTCCCCACCCAACCCTCGTCCCTTCCAGACAGGAACTGTTGATATGTGGGAAAGAATGAGGTATCTGCTACAGGAGTAACTGCAATAATGAACTGGTACTCTGGGCCAAGCCAACGTGTGACTCTTTGGAAATTCCATTTTCAGCAGCAGGAGGGTCCAGGCCTGCTAGAAAAGGGACCAGCAGGGTGAGATGAAGGCTGCTTTTTTGACCTTGGATTCACCTTTTTCAGAGCCTTGGAAATTACATCTAGTCTTAGTAGGGTTTATGCATTGAGTTCAGAATGTCTGGTTGGGCCAGCATGTGCTGGGAGGGGGATGTGGCACGAGTGTGTTTTCCATCACTGTGCAAGCTGGTGACTTAAAATCTGTATGTGGGGAGAACTTAACTGAGGTTTGAGTGTAGGGAGGAGAAGTGTTTTGGAGTAATGAATGGAATTGGATGTAGGCGGAGAGCCTGAACTCTGTCTGGGAGAGTTATTAATAAGCAATGATGAGAGTGGACCTAACCTGACTTTTCAATACTGTGCATTCCTCATCTCAGACACTATCTGGCCTCACGAGCTCCTGCAAGTGCTCCCTTTAAAAAAGGAATTCCTCTTCTTGCAGCCTAGTCTAACTCTATTTTGGCTTTATTTGTTTGTTTTTAAATGGCTATGAAAAATAAAGAGCCTGTAGCTTTCTAAATTCAGTTTTAATTGCTGTGGCTCTACTGATCATAAACGTAAAGTTGCAAAGCTTTCTAGAGGATGAAAAGCTTTTCTGTGTGTGGTTTCTGTTTTTGTTTAAAATGGGTCACATGCCCAGGAATGCAGTCAAATTATAATGGTGACTAAGTGCCGGAAAGCATAGAAAAGAGGAGGGAAGGGTGAGCAGAAAAAAAGGAGCCTGAGGCTATGGAAGGAAGGCTGGGAAAATAAGAATCTGGCCAGACCCCAGGGCCAGGTTAGAGATTCCTACACCCATTAACAACCACTGGAGATGTTTATTTACAGGGAGCTAATCTTTGTTTTAAAAATGACAGAGTACCCAAAAATGCTACTTTTGGGAAGTGGATTGGAGGGACTGTAGGGATGGGAGGAGGAAACTCATTCAGATGAGGCACCAGTTCCCATCTCTCAAGGATCTTCCCTTGTTCCTATGCATCTAGGTGTGTTGGCTGTTGAGAAATGCATGAAAGCCGGATAAAATCTTGTAGTCTAGTAAGTGGTTCACAACCCCTAGTTACAAAGGATAACTTCTAGAGTTTCTGCTTGTTTGTAGTTTTCTGATCTTTTTTACCTAAGCAGCTCCAGCAAGGATATTGAATAATTACATTTATGCTATGAGAAAGATGGGAGCTAAAGCTGCCTTTCCCCCGTCTTTAATCAATCCTGGATCATGAAAACAAAACAGATGTTGAACAGCTGCTTGAACTGGGTATGTCATGTAGACTCTAAAGAGACCTTGGTCCCAGGTCTCTGTGGTACCTACTTTTTGTCACATCTTGAAGAGTGTTGATCTTGGTTTGTCTCAGCTCATCCCAATAACTTTGATTTGTAACCCAGCAACAGCTTATGAGCTATAGCCTCTCTTTTAGTAGCTTTGTCTGATTGTAAATAGAGAATTTTCCAGCGATATGCTGGAATTCTCTATCCTTTGGTGAGCTGCTGCAAAAGATGGTTTGTCTTGGGGTGTGTGTGCATTGGGTGGTTTATACAGATGAATGTATTTTATCTTTAGTTTTGAACACATCTTCATTTCTGATTATTGTATCTGGTTATGGGATTGACAGGCAGGTGAGACTCTGGAGCGGTTTCTTTGCTGGTCCTTCTGGATAGACACATTCTGGCTTCTCATTTCAGTGTTCTCCTGACTAGTGTTTGCTCCGTCTGTTCTTGTGTGGTGTTGTCCTTGTCTTAAATGGCTCTTTTCAGTCTCTATTAAAAGGGTGATGTCCTGTATCTCTGGTTCTTCTGGTGGTTTCTTTCTGTGTCCTCTTGTTTGGATTACATTTTGTCTGAACCTGTGATGCATTCAATATACGTAGTCAAGTCTTTATCATATTTAAGGTTTGTGATCATCAGAGGTGGCTTTCTTCGCTGATGATTCCCCACTCTTCTCAGTGTTCCTTTCTTGTCAGCTCTCATGAGTGTGCTCACTGCAGTGTGGCTCTGGCACCATCAGTGTGTGCCAATTCATCATTGTGAAACTAGAGTGAGAGCTTAAGAGCTTACCCGTGGCCATCTTGAGTGCATTTGTTGTCCAGAAAGCATCAGTCATGGTTGCTAATCTCGTCCTTCCTCCTCTCTGCAGAGCTGCTGGCATTCCAGTGAAGGAAAGGGTGAAGGTATCTCAGAACTGGAGGCATGGACGCTGCCGGAGGGAGACAGTCCTGAAATGGAAATGCAAGCAAGTGGCTTCTTTCTCTTCTTCTTTGTTATGTGACAACTGCTGTGGGGCCTTGGGTTTGTGCCTGTGTCCTGAAATGAGATGTTTCCTGCTCCTTGTAATTCCTGGAGTCTTACGAGTGATTGTTGCTGGCTTATTTTGGCTGTTGCTGGCTAGCTGGGTGTGGGGTAACCGGAGTTGCTGCCTTGCCCTAGGGATTCATGCTGAGTGTCAGGAGTTTCTTTCTTAGTAATTTGAATTTGTCTTTGTTCTGATCTGCACAGTTCTAGTCACGTTTAGCAACCTTTACTACAGATTTCAAACTGTTGCATTCATGTCGACTGCTCTATACCATGAGCCATCTTTTGTCCTGCTCTCACAATGAGCTCACCTTGATCCCACATGTGGACTTAGGTGTCCCTTCAAAATGCTTCATTTGTCTCCCATGGTTTATCCTGGACCCTGATTTGGATGTACAAATCTAAAATGCTACTTGCCATTCATCTGCCTTTTGCTCCTTCATTCTCATACCTTATGCTTCTCTCCTTCACTTAAAAAAAAAAGTATATTTGACATTAATGATAGGAGCTTGTTGTTAAATTCTTGTTTGCAAAGGTGTACTTGGCTTTCAAAGCAAAACATAAGATAGGTCTCTTGTCTGAGCAGCACATCTGAATTTTCAGCCTTCACATCATCAGACTGAAGGAAAAATGAGAAAGACTATGGTTTGTTAGCTGCTGAGGAACAGGGACCTTCTACTGAGCTTTCATGCCTTTTTGTGCTGTGTAGATTGAAGTGGTGGATAATGTGCCACTTCTTGTCTAAAGTCCTGGGAACAGCTGTAATGAGCAGAATGGGTTTTGGTGCAGGTTGTATACCTGCCTTTGAAGTGCTTGCAACCATCTGTGAAGACAGGCTCTGTGGATATTAGAGATCATTACTAAACCACCTTCCCAAGTGAAAAGGCAAGGACTGATTTAATGAGGCCACCATCCAAATGGCATCCCCTAATTTTCACTTATCCTGCTTCAGATTTGTTACTTCTCCTTATGAAAAAGCCATAGAAAAAGGTAAAAAGCTAAACTTCTGCAAAAGGAGAGCCACAGAAACTGGCTGTAGTCTAGGTAAGCTGGATATTCACTTGCTTTTAGAGGACTGCGTAGGAGTGGAGGAAGGAAGGGGAAATCAAAGCCTGCCTAAACCCAAAGCTCCTGCTCTAAAGATGTCTCTTACTTTTTCCATCTATATGATCAAGTCTCAGATGAACATTATAAACTCAACTGCTTTGTCCATGTGATTAAAAGCCTGTTACTGGAGATGAATACAGGCAAGCAGGAACCTTCTGTTTAATGAGCAACCTTGTCCTCTTGCTTGTTTCTAGTTGTTCATTGTGATGTTACGAGGTACGGCTGAGTGTAATGACTGATGACACAGAAAATCATGACCTCTGAGGATAAATGATCTGAAAAAAAGAGGGAGACAGATTTTTATGAGAAGCCCCCTGCTTTCAAAGCCCATTTGTTCCTGAATAGTTTGAGAACTGAAAGGCTGCTCTATAGAAGGGCTCTGGATTTGCTCTGTGTTTCCATGGGCGTTGGTGCACTTGGCAATGACTGCAGAGCAGAGACAATTTCACACATGCATGCCCCACAGGACATGAGTCCCATGTGTCTTTGTATCTGGCCTCGCTATATCCAGAAATCTTATTTGCTGATTCTCTGGTGGCTACATCTTGAGCAAAGATCTCACTGCCTAAGTGTGTATTGTAGCCTTTTCTTCTATATTTTGGTTTTATTTCAAGAATAAATAAACTTCTTGAGATGACAGACTTGATTCAGACATTGCTCGAGTGTCTTCTCCTTTTCTTGGTCTCCTAGAAAGTAAAGCATGTTTTCCGCTTGTAACATTAGTCTTCAAAAAACTTGGAATAGTTTTTTTCACTCCACTGCTCTTGGCCTGGAACCTGTCCATAGAAACCTGCCACTGTCCCACATAAAGCAGGGGCCAGACAGGGTGTATGGGCTCTTCTAAAGGATGGGCAAGAGAAATCAAGAGCTTGCTCTACAGCTTCTGGCTTAGCAGTGGAAGAGGTGTGAATGTAGAAAAATACCTCATCATATAGACGATGAGCATAAAGTTCTTGGGTAGCCTCAGAGTGCAAGGAGATGAGTGACTTTCTGGCTGTAGGAAGGTCTGTGGTATTTTGCTGCCATGCGCCCCTGCTTAGAGGTGTGCGGAACAGTGACAGCTTTGTGGTCTCTGCTGGGCAGCAGCAAACAGTGTTCAGGATCAAGACTGACTGTACCACCAGTCTCACATTGAATGCTCTGTTAGAAATGCTCGGCATAGCTCACCAACACCAGAGTCTAGTTTCTTAAAAAGTAGAGAGCTCATGTGCAGGTTCAGGGGCCTGTAAGTATTTCCTATCTATGCTCACTAGACTTTTGGCCATCTTCTCTTTCAGAGATTCCATGCTTCCTTTTCCTCAGCTCTTGGTTAGAAAAATGCCAGCAATGTCATCTGCTTTTTATGTTGCTGGAGAAGCTTCACTTGTAGCTGTGCTGCTGTATTAAACCCTACTTTTGCATGTGACCTGCAGCTCCAACTTCACTTTCCTTGAGTAGGCATTTGTTTTTGTTAATGTGTTTGCAGATGGAATTTTTTTTTTCTTTTTCTGTGTGAAGTTGTTTTGTTTCATTTTCTTCTCCCCACTCCTGCATGCCCCCAACCTGCTGTCTGTTTGCAGTTTGATGCCCTGGATGGAGCTGGATGGCGAGTATCTCTATCTGTCTCAAGCGGAGAACATCCAGGCCTATCACCTCTGTGCAGAGGGGACAGGTTTGCAGCATCACCCTCAAGCCATCTTCTCTGGCCACCAGGAGGACGTGTGTCGCTTTGTTCTTGTCAACTCCCACATTGTCAGTGGAGGGGGGTGAGTTGGGTGAATGAAGGAGCCCAAGGGTTTTGCCACTGAAGTTGAAAAGACTTTGTGTAACTCCAGCCCACAGCAGAGAGACCAGTCTTGCTACACGATGTCCTCATGCTTGGCTGAGGACATCTGCTGCTGCTTCCTCTCTTACAATTTTGGTTCTGGCCTGAAAAATCTACTGCAGCAGTGAAGGAGCTGAGTCTCATGCTGTTGACCTTAAAAAGTGTCCTTTGCTCTTGTAAACTTGTGTTGATGTCCACAGGATTGTTGAATTGTGGTTGACTGATCAGGCAAACCTGACTGCTGTGCAAGTTTCGTTTCTTTCCCTGTTAGAGCCAGGGTAGCTAGACTGTTCTAATAATCAGTACTGCTGGTTAGCTGGGACTGCAGTGGTGCAGAAAGTTTTCTAGAGACAAGTGTGTGTTTATTAGACCCACTAATATAATTGTGGAGAGGGGGAAAACTGCCAAGCATTCCAGCGCACACTTCTCCAATTAATTTTGCATTTAACTGGCCTTTTTCAGTTACAGCAAATGACAGGACTTTTTAATAGCTAAAACTTTGTAAATATACACAGCAGTAAAGCACAGAACTGGGAGAGACAAGCATGGCCGTCTACCCCGGGTATCGTGAGCCTCTCCCCTGTGAACTGTAGGTGAAAATGAAGGCTTGCATTTAAAATTCCAGTAACTGTGTGGGTTGAAAAAGGTCTAAATGTCTGTGTAGTTAATTCAAAGCACAGCACCCTCCACAGCTGCTCTGAAATGAATGAAGAGCTGAGGCTTGGACATGGGTGAGAATGTCCTCTCACTTGTTCCCTTACTCCAGCCATTCAGCATACAGACAGGATTCTGGCAAGCTCAAAGCAGTAGGAGGAGGAATGGCTGCTTTGCTATAGTTTCTGGAGCTCAACACAAAGTGGAGGGTGGAAAGATAGCCAGGAAAATTTTCATGTGCCTCAAATCAGGCTTTGACTGGCCAGATGTGGAATTGCAAGAGAACAGGTGATGTGTGAAGAGTGGAGGGTTAATAATGCTGCATGAATTTCAGCCCCTGTCAGAGACCAGTCCTGGTCTTTTTGTAGCACTCTGAAGCATTAATAGAAGGTGCATGTCCAAGGGAGATACAGCTGATACAGCTTCCCTGCCTGTGGATTTGTTTTTCAGGGATGGAAGTATTGTCCTTCACAAGATGCATGGCTCCTACAGCGTCAAGTTCTCTGCACATGAACAGGAGGTGAACTGTGTGGACTTCCAAGGTGGCCTCATTGTCAGCGGTTCCCGGGACCGAACAGCAAAGGTGAGCAGTGGATGTTTTAGCAGCTGCAGGTGCTGCTGTAGAGGTGACTTCAGAGGTCTTGTGCCATGAATATTTAAGTGTCAGCAGAACTGTTGCGAGCTCTGTACTCCTTGCAGGAGGAGTGCTGACTATCTTGGCTCATGTCTCTGAAAAGATGCTTGCTCTGCCAGGCTTGTTAGAAAGAGATTTCCCGATAATTTACAGCATCAGCTGCTGGCTTAAACTTGGAAGTGCAGAAGGCAGCAGCTGATATTTTGCTTCTTTCCCTGTACATCTATCTACACTGTAGTGGAGATGCATGCCAGTTAGTATGAAATTCGCTGTATGGATCTCAAACCCATCCTGTTTTTGTGATTTAACATTGCAGTGTGGTTTAACATGCTCTCTTTTATATATTCAATCTCTGTAAAGGATAGCATGATGTCTTTTCCAAATCTGTGGTTATTTACTATTTTTGTGGTTTATTTATTTGCAGGTGGGTTTTTTGGGATTTTTTTAATGGTTCTTGGTTTGCAAACCAGGAATGAAGTTAGACTATGAATGTTGTTAGCTCCCATTTTTCTCTTCCAGCTGGCATCACTGGATCCTGTCACATAATTTTTGGCTATTTCTTTTTGGGGCAGGACGTTGTTGATTTTTGTCCCTCTTGATCTGGTTGGCAATGCTCTGTTTCTGTGTGGACCTGGAGAATTGTTCTTCTGAGCTGTAACCAGCTCTGTTTTATCAGTCTAGGAAACTCTACAGACATTTCACCCTTGTCCTGCTAGCATGATGCAGTACCTGTGGCATCTTCACAACCACTTGTTTCATTGTTGGAAGTGGTTGCTGTATGTTGAATAAGTTGGCTTTTGCTCCAGGTAGGCTGATGGATACTCTTGGTCCCTGGTTTATATCAGAGAGCATTCATGGAGGTAACAGGAAAATGAGCCAATTCCTGTTTTTCAAGAGGGGAAGTTGAAGCAAGGAAAGACTTAAATGTCTCTTTCAAGGTTTTATAGGAAGTGTGTGGAGAAGCATGACCCGATTTATTTTTGTTGGTCCGTCTGTACTGATGTACTCCTGAGTAAAATAATTTCCAAGTAAAGCAATGTTCAGATGCAAAAGGCAATTCTGAGTTTGCTGTTTGCCTCCTGGGAACAAGGCCTTGATGCTGCTTTGTCTCACACTTTAGCAGTGCTGCTCCTCTCTGGTCTGCGGATCCTCTTTTCTGGGAGAGTGCCTTCTTGCTACTTCTCTGACAGCTGGAGGACAGACATCCCCGACCTTGAGAACAAATTCCTGAAGGCCAGAGGGGAATTTCAAGCTGTTTTTCTTAGAGCTAGTGTGAGATCTTGCCCACCCAGTGCTACCCACAGCATATACTCTGGGGATGTTCACCTCTTATTTTTTTATCATCTCTTTTGTAGGCTGTCTTGTTTGCGTGAATGAGACTCTTGGAGGGTAGAAGGGAATCCCTACCAACCTTTTAAAGGGGCTCTAAGTGTCTAAGCTATTGAGGGCTCTGCTGAGTGTTGATTAGGACTAAGCCCTGAGGAGCTGCTAATGTACATTCCTGTGTGATAGGCAACAGATAGTGTGCTCTGAGCAATATTTTTAACCTGTAGGAGATAGGGATGCCTTAAAGGAGTTAAGCTTTTCTGCTGCTTTTGCTGACACTAGGTGCTAAATTCCCCGCTGACAAGAATAGCCTGCAATCCTGGGCATTATCAACAAACAAACAAATAGGGCACTCCCCGCTTTGAAGTCTTGAAGCGAAACATTGGGGGTTGGTTACAGACAACTGGGGGGCTTGAGTCCTGTGGGCCAAGAATGATGGCAAGGTGGGAAAAATGAGGGCCACTAGCAGAGGCCCCAGCAAGAATTTTGGGGCCTTTATTAGGGCCCAGAAACAAAGCGGTGAACTGGTGGAAGGAGATGTGCATGTTTGCACTGTTGGGGGAGGGAAGGAATTCTCTCACATCGTCAGTGAGCAAGGGGAGCCAGTTTGAAAACAGCCTGGGGTACACTTGAGAAACTTGGTCTAAAGGGGGGACTTATAAAAAGATTATTTTACAGGCTGGTGAATGATTAACTTTATACTTAATATTAATGGAAATTTTTCAGGGATGCTACAAAGTCTTCCCACACTGTTCAAGAGAACAGATTTGAACAAATCCTAGTTCTCATTTATTTAACTACAGAAGATGAGGCATTTGTGTTGAGTGCTGCCCCTAGAGAGCAAGTGGTGATGGGAATGCTCTCTCTGTTACCAGTGGGGTGGAAGGTCATACTTACAAGCTGAATCTTTGTGTGACTTCAAGTGCTTGTTTCTGCCAGCAATTGAAGGTTCTGCTCCCCAAAAGTAAGTAATTGGAATTCAGGGAGAGGGTCTCAGGGAAGGTAAGCATGGCAGTTTGGGCAGCTCTTGCAGCACAACATTAGCAGCGTGCATCCTACCTTCTGCAGTTTTGGGTGATGTGGCATAACATGCATCTCTCTCTTTAGGTTTGGTCCCTGTCCACGGGCAGAGTTGGTCAGTGTCTACATACAGTGCAGACAGAGGATCGAGTGTGGTCCATTGCTATCAGCCCATTATTAAGGTAACAGATCTCTTTATTCCCAATTGCCAGCAGAGAGAAGTAAAGGAGTTGGATAGGCTGTGTGTCCACAAATCTTACTGAGGCACCAATGTGACAGTTCAGGGACTTTATTTGTGTGGACGCTGATCAGGTGCTTGTGCCTGAAGCAGGAGCTCAGGGAAGAGCATGTGGTCTTTATTTCCTATACCAGCGGAGCGATCCACTCATAAAGAGGCTGTGAAGGTGGCCCTGGGTTCCTCTTAGTGCCTCAGGTGTGACCCGTTCATTCTTGACGAAGGAACGCTGACTTGCTAATTAGGAACAGTGAGCTGGATCCTCTTGAGATTTTCTGTGCTGAAAAGATGCCGACTTGTATTCTCATTCTCTGGCAGAAGAGATGCTGAGCAAAAAGGTCCCTGCTTGAGAGCTGCAGGCAGTGGTTAGAACTCAGTTTTCTTTGAACATGTTGAACTGGCAAAGATGAAGTGGAGTTCAGGGATGTGGTTTTCCAGCCTCTGTTGCCTGTAGCTCCGTGCTTCTAGTGCAGGCATAATGCTACAGTACAACTTCAGCATGGGAGGCAAGGGCAATACATACACCATTGTCATCCAAGGTGTTTTTAAAAGTGCTCCTGTTCTTGAGGAAGTGAAAATCTGAGAAACTCCCACTGTTAAAATCTTACAACAACCAGCAATGATCTGTCTCTTTGGTTCCCTGTTAAACTGGTCTTCTACATGCAAGAGAAGTTCTTCCTCAGCATACCTCAAGGAAGAGGGGAGGAAGAGCTTGTTGTTGCTGCTCATGTGATATCTGCAACTACTAAATTTTAGGCTTGTGCAAAACCAAAATACTTTCCACAACTGCTGTCCTTGTTAGATTTCCAAGCTTGTTTTGCAGGCAGCGGAAACTTAGTGGTACGGAGCTAATGGTTTTATCAGGGAAATGACACTCCAGGCTTGCTATGATTTTACTGTTCCCTTGTCCATTTGCTCCGAGTATTTGAGACACACAGTGTTTTTGAAGAAGTGCCCTGTGCATTAGTGCTGCTGCAAGATGTGAGATGGAAGCCCTGTGCTGCAAGCATCCATTTTCTGGCAGACAGGCTCTGGCTCAGGCACCGTGGCTGTTTAGAGCCCAGTGGCATCCTGCTTCCTACTCCTAAGTGATGACCTACTGCCGTGGCCTCCTGTCAGGACAGTGTTCCTCTCCCTGGTGTGCACGCTTTTGCATACTCTCTGTCACAATATTTACCCTCAGTCTCCCCACCCCCCCTTTCCTCCCTGCAGGGTGATGAATTGGAGGTGGTGGAACAGCTATCTCATCAACAAGTGGGCTTAAATTGTGCGCTCTCATTTTTTTATGAGACTGTGGACTGTACTAGCCTCTCCCACTAGCCCACTCTACTGCACCCCCACCCTTACACCTTCATATTTTAGGGAGGGGGGTGTGGAGAATTAGAGCCAATTAGCCACGTCATTAATTCTTCAATTTGACGGCTGATATAGCAGGGCCTGAAACACGCTGCTGACCTCGTATAATGGGAACCCTGCTCCTTAACATATTGATGATGGGAGAAGTTAATTAAAATTCCACAGAGAGAAGGTGTCGGCTAACCTATAAACCTGTCGCTTCTCAGAACAAATCGCAGCCATCCTAGAAGAGAGAGCGGATCAGAGCAGGAGGGCATGTGGTGGGGGTGGGCCAGGGCAAGGGGCAGGGGAGATGAATTTTTCACTAATAGGTTTTATTACTTGCTGTCTAATGAGGGCGAGTATCAAAAAGATAATATCTGGTTTCTAGGAAGGTCTGCTTTGGGGAGCTCTGTGGTTTCTGTTTTATTTGCAAGAGCCCGTATTTCATCCATATGCATTCCCTATGCAGTTGTGTCTAAAGCTTTTCTTCTCTTGCAGTCTCCATCCTTCTAACCAGAGCTTGGATGCATTTGTTCCTTAGTGAGGCTGAACATGGCCTATAACTTCCACTTCCTCCTAAACATTTAACGTGCCCTTCTGATTCTGCCTTCTCAGTTGTGCTGATGTAAACTGAGATCTCCTCCACAAGGACAGGTAGTTCTACTGGTGTAGAATTGCTGGAGTCAGGCTCCAACCACCTAAGTATTTTGTCCCATTGCTGGTCAGAACCCACTAGCTGTCTCTAATATGGACACAGAGATCAGAAACAGCTCAAAGCAGTTGTGTGCAGTGGGGTAGGAGCAAGGAAGGCTCCTCCAACTCTAGCCATTCAAAATTGCTTTGGAGAGGCTGTAGTTTCCTGACCTGGAAGTTTGCCAGGACCAAGACTCTCGAGTACTCAGGGTTGTATTCCTGGTGAACTTCAGCTGTTAATGGGCTGAAACTTTTCATCTTTTTAGTGGTATCCTCCTCTACATGAAGCTTCCTTACAAAGTATCCCATACGCTTCTGTGTTCTATGCTGTGCCTGCTGTAGTCCTGCACTGCTGGGCTGCTGCTCTAGAGGACAGTGCCTGTACACTCAAGCTAAATGTTAAGACACTTGTGCTCTTAGAGCACAGCTCCTCTGGCTTCAGGCGTTTTTTCTTAGGTATTCTGCTTTCATTTGTCCATAATTTCCCTGTGTCATTACAGAGATCATCCTGTAGATGTGCGGAGCTGGGGGAGGAGGCTTCCTTGTTCTTTGTGCAGTGGTGCTGTTCTGGATGGTTTTAGGGTCTGCAAACAGAATGATTCCTATAAGGGAGATTAAGTAGAAGAAAAGGCAGTAAAAGGGTACCAAGAGTATTGGATCATCTCTTCATACTGTGCAGGGGAAAACTGTGCTTAGTCCTTTATATAACGTTTTCAGCCATGGAAGTGTCTTGATATCCATGTGTGTTGTTGGAGCTTCATTGCTTTGGGGATCCCTAACAGTGCCCTGCAGGGTAGTGGGGATGGGAGGGCGTTGTGTTCATTCTGCATTTTCAGCCAGTCTTCTCCAAAGTTATGCTCGTTGGTGTGCTTTGAATAGCAGGTCACATATTGCATGTCACATAAGTGACTAGAGAAGAGTCTGAGAGTGTCCTTAAAGTAGGATACTTAAAATAAGGGTACCTCAGCTTCCTTCAGCGACTGGTTTAATTGATCTCCAAAGCAGTCCTTCTCCATGGATTAGTAAAATGCTGTACTTACTCTGCTGCATACTCTAAACTGCGTTTCTTAGCTGCTCGTAATCCTCTTCCCCCCCGCGTTCATTTGCCTTTTGAACTCTGCATCACGCAGATGTTAAACTTGCATTTACTGGTGCTTTCTGCAGTGACTTATGTGTGCTCAGGGACCAGGGCAAGCCTAAGTGCAGTGGACCAATTCAAATGTGCAAAGTGAGGCAAACTCAGGAGTTTCTGGTAGAGCAGTGGCACCTTCATGCTTTGTGGTTCCCTGAGGTGGCAGTAGCCAGGGAAGAAAAGAGAGCAGTGTACACTGTAAACTGGAGGGGAAAGAAAAAAATGGACCTTCATATTAAGTTCATTATGAATCTTGGATGCAGATTTTTTTTTGTGTTGAATTAAAAAAAGTGTTCAGATCTAAGTTGGCTTCTCCTGCCAGATCTGGCCACTGGCATTTGCTATTTTCATTTAAAAATATTTAAATATTTATTATGAGATGTTGTACTTGAAGTGTGTCAGATTTTAAAGCAAGGAAAGAGAAGATGGAGGCACAAAAATGGTTTCCAGTGTGCAGCTGTAGATAGAGAGCTAGGAAACCCTTGGTACATTTTGGGGCAACATCAGGCAATCATAAAGTGCTGTATTGTGACAGAGACATGTTTTGGGTGTGTAAGCCCAAGAGACAGTCTCTTCTTTTCTGACTGTGTCATTAGTCTGCTGCAGTAGATGACTTCTCATGGATGTTGCCTCGGGGAAGTGCTGGTTCACTCCAGAGAGGAGGAAAGTTTGTACTGAAGACTAACTATCTGCGTTGGATGCTTACTTTAAAGGAAAATAAGTGCTTACGTGAGCAGTGGAGTTTAGAAAGCCAGGCTACCTCTCCTGTTTGTGCAGTGTTGTAGTTGAGACCCAGCTCCTCTATTTGAACATGCTGATTTTAACCTAATTGCCTCTCCCGTGGATTATCATGAGGAATTAATATCTGAGGAGATCTCTGCTCCTGTGGACAACCTCAGGCAAATTGTAAAACATACCCCAAACTCATTGGAGAAAGGAAGGAAGAGAGGTTACTGACAGGCAACTTTACTGAATGGGCCTCTCTTCCGCTGGGAGCAATCAAAATGATTAATTTTGAGGGCTTCTTTTTAATGGTTATCTAGAAACTTTTTTCGTGAAAGTGTAACAATATGATCTTGCAGATTGCCTTAGAGCAAAACAACCCACTTGAATTCGAGCAACTCTGCAGTGGTTTTAACTATGCAGTTGAAGCCCTAATCTGTAGAAGTTAAAATGTTGGGTAATGTTCCCCCCATCCTCATTTCTTCCTCCAGTTTTATCAGCAGATTTCCCCTACTGCGTATCAAGATGAGCTGTTGGCCATAGTGGTGCTCTGTTTTGACCTAGCTTCGTGCAGTTAACCTCCCTGAGTCTGCTAGGACTTGGGAGGAGTAACTGGGTTTTGTTCGGGTTTGTGCATTGCCAGCAAAACAGCCAGCAGCAATAGCTCTGCTGTCCTTGGGGATCTTCCTAGAGCCTGGTCGGTTTGAATAATTGAGAGGGGACTCTGACCTGCAGCTGTTTCTTAAATGGGGCAGGAAGAACCTGCTCAACTGTGAGATCCCAGAGTGGACGTGCAGAGTTAGTGGTGGCATTAACTGCCATCTTTTACTGACCTCAGAGGGTGATCTGGATGTGGGTTTCTAGATATATGCAATAGTCATAACTGACTTGGTGCTCTTTCACCCTAAAGCTGAAGAGCAGGAAATGAGTATCAGTTTCTTCCCTCTGGAGCTAAAAGGACACCTGTGTCTTATCCATTTGCCCTGACTGTTCCCTTGATGTCGGGAGGAAGAAGACTTTGTTTTAACCTTCTTTAATTGTGTCATAATGACTCTATTTGGTCTTCTTCACGTGGGTGAACACATGAACACGCATGTCCCTTTTCCCTCTCCTCTAGAAACAAACACATATGCAAACATTTCTTTAGACTGAGAATCTGCAGCTTAACCTTTCTTCACTTCAATTTTTTTCCTTTGCCCTCTAAAGCTCATGTGATTGATGACTTCCTCCCTTTTTGTCACTTTTCGCCAATACTCTAATGTATATATTTTCTGTGACTGTGTGAATTGGCTCACTAGTGGTTGTAGGCAGGTGAGCAGGTTTTGGGAGGCAGTAGCTGACTGAGTTGGAACCCAGACATCTGTTTCTAATCGTGTTGAGCTGTGTTGCATATTGAATTTTTTTTTCCTCCCCTTGCAGTTTTTTATCATCTTTCCCCTTGCTTGAGGAGAAAGTCTGTCTCAGCTTGGAGGAAGCATCTTTCTTGTGCTGCCTGGTTTGCACAGGAGAATCCGTGACTGTTTAATCGATGTGACAGAAGAAACTTAGTTGAGGGGGCTGGCAGCCTTATGGTTTGAGGTTTCCATTTCCAGTTTGTGATTGTTTTCTCTTTGCTTTTTAAATTCGCAGGGGGACAAGGTAACTTCACCAGACCTTGGCTGCTGTTTACCTTTGCTGGGTTGTGCAGTGTGCCTTTGTTTTTCCACCTTTGATCAGTGTCCTGCCAACAGATAATTTAGCAATTGCATCCCAGGGTGGAAGTGTGGAGTTAATGTTAAAATTAGGGTTTTTTTTCCTTTCCTTACTTCTGTGTCTGATGGAGCAGAGAAGAGGAGAGGGGAGGTGAAGGGGGCCATAAATTCTAGACCTGGTGATTCTGTTCCTTGTAGAGAAATGAAAGCCTCTGATGTCTCTTCAGCACTTTCATTAACATTTAAATTAAGGGTTTGTTTTTCAGGCGGCTTCAGTCGCAACCCTTTCATAGTCTGACACATGGAGGCCGTTCTCTCTCTCTTTTTCTCTCTCTCTTTTTCCAGCTTGCATATCAGTGTACAATAGTAATCACTGCTGTATTTTTTTTTCTGATCTCTCAGGAGGGCAGCGACCTGACAAGCTGTACCAGAGGTTCAAAGAGAAACAGAAACGGAGTGCAAAGGTAGATGAGCAGGAGGATGCCAGGTTTCACTCCTACAATTAGAGTGGTGTCTGTTCCCTCCCCACCTTTCAAATGACTGCTTTTGGGGGCGGGAAGGGACACAGAGGGATGGACCTTTTCTTGCACGGTGAGAGCCCCAGGTGCAGATGCCTCTAACCAGGCTCAGCTTCCACTGTTACTCCTCCCAGATGAGGCCGGACAGTGTCACTCAGAGGATGCGAGCTCATGCCCTGAGGTAGGAAGTGAAGCTGTAGTGTCCTAAGATAGCAGCCTGGCCCTTCTAAAGGAGTGTTGATTCACTCTGAGGACAGCAGGAGACTCATCCTCAGCCTGCCATTGGCATTTGAAAGGAGGGTGATAGTGGAGGATATTGCCCTGAAGTAAAGGCAATATCTGTCTTTTGTGCTGCAGGGCTTAAGTAATGGCTGCTCTGAGCACTGCAGTGTCTGAAGCATCAGTTTGGATCTTGGCGTACAACGACCTAAACCACACCATGCCTAGCCATAGCTAAGCAGTTTTTGGTATAAGAGCAGTTGGTTCAACATCAAGAAGAAAAAGCTGTTTTCCACCTGCTTCAACAGTTGTGTAAGAGCCAAAGAACAAAGGGACAGTTTTAGTAATGTCAATGACTTGCAGTGAAGAAGCAATGCAGTAGGATTTGTGTAAAGACATGAGTCTTTGTCCCAGAGCTCTTTTGGAATCTTCCACTTCTCATCGCTTACCCAGTTGGTCACCACTGGTAGGCTGTTACATTCTGCAGGCTCTCTGACAGGAATTGGGGGGCTCCAGTGGCACTGCACTGGTATCTTTTAGCTAAAAGACAGAGGAAAATGAGCCAACACATGAGCAGTGTTTAGCATAAAGAAACTTGCAGCTTGGTTGCTGTGACTGTTAAACTTTTCATGACTTCACTCTACTGCCACACCAGATTTGTTTTCCTTTCACTATGACCTTCATCCAGGTGGGCTTTGAAGAATGCCAACAGGATGAGAGCAGCAAGCTGGCACGGGATCAGGAAGGGTATTCCCTGAATGACAGTTGATGTGGTGCGTAAAGAAGAGTGCCAAAAATTTCTGTTTCTTCAAGACTAATCATAAGTGTGCCAGCAGTGGCCATGACTTAAACCATGTGGCTCTTCTGGAGGACCTAATTCAAAGTCATGCACTTGCAGAAGCATCCTGTATATGCTGAATAATGTTCCTGGTACGGAATTTGGATTTTTTTTCTTTCCTTTTTGTGTGAACTGTCACAGACTGTAGTCTGTCATTTCTTGTGTCACTTGTCAGGTTGAAGTATTGTGTTCTGAGTGTACAGTGATGACTCAGTGAGTGATGCAGAACAACCTTTCGGAGGCAGTTGATCTTGTCCATATTCCAAGTGCTCTGGAGCTATCTGGTGGGATATGCTTCTTTGATCCCATCTGACCCATGCTCTAGTTGTTTTGTGCCCATCTCATTGTTCTGGCAGCACACATGGTCCTACCTCTTCTCTATGAGATATTTCTGTGTAGTCCTAAAAACTGCCACTATCAAAATCATTTTGGTTTCTTCATCCTGTGTCATGCAAGGGAGAGTCAGAATGTCTGCTCTGCACTACTGGCATCTAACCACTCTTCCAGGTGCTTTAGCTTTTGGAGACTCAGAGATTCACATCCACTGAGTTTTTCTTCTTCAGGACTCACTGTTGGATGGTGCTGACCATGTTTAGTGAAACCCACAGCCTGTGCAAACCGAAGATCTCAGGAATGGGAAAGAGGATGCTTAGTATTTGTCACACAGTGTCCTTGATCGTGGCTTCTGAGCCACCTCCAGTGTTGCTCAGTCTGTAATTTTTCAGTGAGAAGTGCTTTTAATTTAAGCTCTCCTGAGACTGGATGCCAGTACAGAGCTCTGCTTGGCTGCCCTAGTGGTACTTGGGGCAAGTGTGCTGCAGCACTAGCTGGGGTAACTCCTACTAATTCTGTGGAAGCTCCACTGTATTTATGGGTGGAGAGGGCAGGGGGATGCTTGCTCTCCCACCTTCCCCCATGTTGTCTCAAAAGTCCTTGGTGCATCTTTGATTAGGTGTAGGTCAAAAGAATTTCCACATCGTGACCTTAATAACTGGGGTTGATTGGCAGGCAGTCTGCGGAGAGGGAGCAGCCTGTCCCTTTCATCTCCCTTGGTGCCATGCTGGGACAATGGGCCAGCATATTTTCCTTGTTGTTCCTCATTTGAAAAGGGTCTGGTATCTCTACTAGGTACCTGTGACATGGGGGTCTTGATTGGGGTCTCATAAAGGGCCCTGTCACTGTGTCCAAAGGCCAGGAATACAAAGGCGGTCAGTGGGTGGGGGTCTCAGCTGACCACTGAAGAAGGGAGGGGAGGGTCCTGGAAGCAGTGGAGGGAGAAGCAACCCCTGATGGGAGACCTTAAAGGGGGGAGGGGGGGGAGGAGGCGGCCCATTTTTGTCCCGAACTCATCAAGCACATCTGCAGAATTGTCCCAGCCGCTGCCTCCCAGTTTCAAAAGAAAATGATCGTTTGATAAACCGTCCTGATTCACCACTTTCTCACAAGGGAGGGAGACCCACCTTTGACCTCTATGATTTCACATTGGGCCCAGCTCCCCCCCATCCAATTGCTGGAGAAACTTTGAAATGCATCCCTTGTGCTCCCTTTCCTTCTCCCTCTTTCCCTTTACTCTCTCTTCCCCCCTGCTTTTTTTTTTTCAGTCCCCCTCCTCCTCTTCCCACCACCCCCACCTTCCCCACTCTCCCGCTTTGTAAAAAAGCAGGCGTACTGCTTTGGAGTTTAGGCAAGTAATTAGTAAAATCTTTTCTGCAGCACAATAAAACCACAGCCCTTGGCCTGCCTATTCCCACAATTTACATACTCGCGGGCATTTGAGAAAACAAGTGGTATTCCCAGTGCATCGTTGCCTATGAAAATCATTTGGAAGGCAGGGAGGGGAGGGTGCTGAGACCCACTCGCTCCTGCGAGCTATAGGAATGTGCATGAATATATTAAAATGTTTTCACACAATGCTTGTATTTTCCAATGGGAAGAGGCATCTTCTGGATGAAAGGCGGCTGGCCCAGACACAGGCCTCTTCCGAACGCTGTTTCCCACTCAGGGTTTGTTTGCATGGACCAGATAGAGAGGGGGCCTGGAGGGGGAGGAAGGGGCAAGGCTACTATCTATGAAGAGTAAATCTTTGTGCGCCTCTTACCCGCTCCCCATTTGTGGTCCCAGAAAGTCAAATTATGAGGGAATTGTGTCTGCGGAGGGGGGCAGGAAGGGAGATCATCAGGACTTTCTGCAAAAGCTTTTGGAGGCATTGCAAATGTAGAGAGGAAATAGCTTGTAATGGAGCATGTAGTGCTGTGACCAATGGAATTCAGTGGCTTCAGCAGGAAATGACTGAGAGGGAGCTGACTATCTTGAGCAGTATTAGCAAAGTGCCTATTAATAACAGAAAACACTCTTGCAGCACTTTTCCAGCTTCATCTTACTGTCAAGAACAGGCTACTCAATGGTCTGGGCAGCGTGTCCAGCTGTTCTCCTCCTTTTTCCAAGAGGATAGTTGTTCCAGGCTGTGCCACTGGTGGAACCCAGCAGTTTCCACTCCTTTTCAATCAGGGCTCACTTAGCTGCCTTTCCTCCCAAGAGGTTCTCTGGGCACTTTCAATTTACAGGATGTTGACAACAGGTGTGTGGTGAAACTTGTGTCTAGAGAATGTAGATCAGTGATTTCCTTTCTAACAGACAAGAACTGAAGGAGAGAATTGAAGTGAAGGAGGGAGAGGCTAAACACAAGTCATGAATGGCTTGGCTTAGGAGCAGGGTCTGTATGTAGGGAAGACCGTGGGTTCAGCTCCAGGGATACTGTTTTATTTGAGAATACTGGGGCAGGCTGCAAAGAGGCTTTGGAGATAGGATGGTGGCTGCATTTTTTTATTATTTTTTTTCAATAGTAGTCTTTTGGTGAAAAAGCCTTGGAAATTTATGTGGGAAGTGATGTGGCACCAGCAAGGTCATCTGGATGCCTTCTCCCTGTGTGGTGTATACAGCTCTTCTGGGTGGATAATCTGTCCAGATGGGTTCTACCCTGAGGATTTACATGTCTGCCCAGCCACAACCATGGCAGCACAAATTTATGTATCCCATGAAGAGCTATTCCAAGGCCCATGCTACCCATCTGAAGTCTCTGCTTTCCTGAAGGAATTTGCAGAACACAGGCTCCCAGAACAAGGCATAAGCCATTTAGAGAGGAGTGGGAAAGCTTTATGGAGACTTTCTCCTCAGCTGAGCCAACTCTTCATGTCCTTTCTGACCAGACTCTTCCTGTGAGAGATGAGAGAATGTATTCCCCAGACTTAAAAGGAGCTAAACAATTTAGCATCTCAAAACCTTTTGCAAAAGAGTATTCTTGCATGGCAGCTGTTCCTAAAATGGATCTGCAGAAGAAGCAAAGCTTTGTAATGCTGTTGCTCCTGGCTGGCCTGCACTGGTCATACTGGTGTTGGTCATGGTGCAAAGGTCTCTAACCTTTTGTTGGAAACAACCAACAACCCACCTTGCAAGAGGGCTTACTTCTTATTTTTAATTATTGTCTTCCCAATTCCCTGCTCCTCCCCTTCATCTTTCTGCATTTCTTAAAGAGGCAGTGGAGGGAAAAAAGCTTTGGTTTTGTTTGGGAAGGGGGTTAGGAAGGGCGACATGGCCCCTGCAACCTCTCATAGGGGTGTCTTGTCAGGGCGCGGCATGGAGGGCACAAACAGATCATAACCTTTAAATGAAAATGTGATGGAGGAGAGAGATGAAAGCAGTGAAACAAATTAGATACATCTAGAGGGGGTGCTCAACTGGAGAAAATTAGCATTTCTTCCTAATTGGAGTGCAGAGCATTCCATTACAGGGTTTCATTACAAGGAGGGAAGCACTGGGCCTCTTTGGGGGATTCCCCCTGCCCTCAGTTTTTCTAGAAGTAAAAAATATATTTGGGAGAGAACTGCGAAAGTACTGAATTTATCAGAGTGAAGGTTTCAGACTACTGCAGGAGGAAGAATTATAGTAAAGCACCAGTTCTTTATTTATTAAGACAGAAAAGTGATGATTATGTACACACGAAGGCAGTTGCTACTCCTAGTTTTCCTGAAGGAAACTAAAAAGTATACAGGAGGCTGCAGGTGATGGTAACTTTCTGATTCAGGTACTTGATGAATCAAATTTCTAGACTATCCAAAATGCCCTAGTTTGTTTGAAGCAAAGGGATATGTTTTTGATGATGGTCAATGGAGTCAACTCAAGCCTGTTCTTTACTGCATATCAAATCCATGCTGCACAAAACATTTGTTTAATGTGCGTTTGCCTGATCCTACCTCTAACTATAGCTGTTGTATCCAACAGAAATTTGCATATATGCCTGGGAAGACAATGGCCAACTTCCAGCACAGAATGTCTGGTGGCTGCTTTGGGGCTTGTGCACAGCTTTGTGGTCCAAATAGCTTGTGCCAGATTGAGGAACTTGAGGCGGACATGGATGTGCTTTATATGTGCATCTGTATGTGTGAGTGGGTGCAAGGAGTAACTTAGAGGCAATTCAAGGGACAAGGTTTTGCGTTGCATTTCCTGGCTAGAAGTAGAGGGGAACAGTTTCTTTTTTCCAAGCGTGGATTGGATTATTTATCAGTCAGTGCTCTCAGGAAAGGCTGGGGGGAAGAGGAGAAGGGGGAGGGAGAAGAAGAGAAAAGCATACTTTCTTCAGGTGTGTGATACGGAACGTATGTTGCTCTGCCAATCTACAGGTACAAACTTTTCTGTTCCAGCTCAGGAGAGGGACTATATAAGCATATCAATGTGAATTGTAGGAAACTGCTGAAGGAAGGGTTCTGTCTGCAGAGAACGTGGTTCCTGACAGAGTGGGAGATATTTACAGCAGCACTGCCTTCATCCTGGGCAGGCTCTGTCATCCGTGTGCTCGGGACGAGGTTGCAGATGGTATGAATTTACAGAGGTCATAAATGTAAATCTCTGACTTATCACTTGCTGCTGAATTTTGGCATTTTGACACAGAGCACAGCACTGTGCACAGGAATATCTTCAGGGCTAGAGAAAATACTGTTAAAAATGAAAGCATGGCTCAGAGATGGGCTTCTCTCATATTAGGTCTGGCATACATCAGGATGATGATGTCTCCTGTCGCAACATTCTCCTTGTCACTTCAGTCCTCACAAAAGATGCATGGCAGACTGTTTAAAATAAGGCAAGGGGGGAACAGGACCAGAGAGGCTGGAGTTTGGAGGGGAGCAAATGAGTAAGAGAAGATAGCCATCTTTGAAGGGAAACCTGTTCCTCTGAAAAATGGGAATTTCTTCTCAGTGTGTGCATCTGGCTTGAGTGCTAATACATTTTCTAATGGAGCATGCCAGAGTGCCTCTTGCCTGTAGCTAAGCTTCAGTTTCCCTGGGTTGCTGGCATCCTGAATCTCTGTTGTGAGTTGAATTGGACACTGGAAACGTGGACAGAATTGTGTGGCTCTGACTCTCTCCTTGGCTCCATTGCCTCTGGTTTCTTTTCAGGTCAGTGTGAGACTGTTCCAGACTGGAAGGCAGAGTGGAAAGTCTGTTCCTTCTGTGCAGTGTTGCCTGTATTGTGTTCTGTGGTTTATTATGTAGGATTTATCAGATCTTCTCTACCTTCCCTCCCAACTGCATGAAACACAACTGCTGCAACCACTTTCTTGCTCTAAAGAGGTATTGTGGGTTCATGATGCTCTGTTCTCCCTCCCATATGCCTACATGTGGGATGTACTCTTGCTGCTTTGTAGGCATCCTGACACTTAGCAGGTGCAGGGCTAATTTGGGACCAGGTATTAAGGCCAGCTTTTAATGTGCATTGCCCTGTCTAATTAGTAAATTCTTGTTCTCTCTCCTCTGAGATTGAGGCACATATTCCTTTAAGTCTAACCGTCCTTCAAAGAGGACTTGAATGAGGCCCTGCTAT
Organism: Rhagologus leucostigma; assembly: GCA_013397725.1. NCBI lineage: Eukaryota > Metazoa > Chordata > Aves > Passeriformes > Rhagologus > Rhagologus leucostigma. The sequence continues at coordinate 427,667 of VZTD01002416.1, read as the reverse complement.
GGTTGGTAGACACAGGCAGCTAATGACAAGAGAGAGCCCATTTCCTTTGAGAGGAGAGACCTGTACCAAGGTGATTTATAGTCCCAAAGATTTATTAGTGTGGGGGCTGAAGAGAGGCTTGCAAGACAACAGCTTGGGTCTTTTTCAGGGGAAAAAGAAATCTGTACGTGTACCTCTTCACCACTCCTGAAAGAAGTGAACTCATCAGAAGAAGCAATTGCAGACTAAGCTGGGCCAAGCAGCAACTGCTACTATTGCTGTGCTTGGTCTCTTCCTCCTGGTGCAGCTGTGTTGAGCTTTACACCTGTGCTTTGTTCAGTGACCTGCTTTGGCTGCTCAGGCTGATTTAATGAGGGATGGGGATGGAGCAAGACTGTCTGATTGAAGAGTTTCTCTCTTGCATCTGATTTGCCGTCTTTGCCTAGAGCATGTTTTTGTTTTCTGTATACTTCCCCTGGATTTTCTCCTCTTTGACAGTCGAGAAGCAAGGGAGCCTGCTCCAGATATTAGAAAAGCAATAATGTTTCTCTAACATCTGTCTTCTGATGGTCTCAGAGCAGTCTGGGAACATGGATAGTGTGCAACCACTTCAGATAAGTTTGGAGCCTGGCAAAGCGAGGACTTCATGCTCCTGGTACATGGTGGAAAATATGAGGTACTTTAGTAGTATTTGAGTGCAGGTGAGCAGTGCTGTTGCCACTATGCAATGTCTGAGTCCTCTGCTTCCCAAACTGGTTTGTGAGACCCTCATGGTCCTGAGACCTGTGCTGGCTCTTCAGCTCTCGCAGTAGAGCCAGTGATACTGTTCCCTGCTAATTTTAGGAGTGACTGAGGCTGATTGAAGCCTCAAAACATGGAGCAATTAACCTGCCTCAGAAGGGGCAATGAACCAACAGGTTTTGAAGAGGAGGTACAGCAGAGGAACACTCCCCTGTGCCAAAGAAATGGCTGCATTACTAGTTTGTATCATGTTTTTGTGGTCTTTCCCCATACTTGGCCGCAAGTAAAACACTCTGCAGAAGTTAACGATGTGCTGATATTTGGTTACCTCCATTAGTCCTGGTAAAACCAGCCTGAAAAAATATGGAGAGTAAGATGATGATGGGTAAGCTTGAATGTGGAACTGTTTTTCACCAAATCCTACAATAGTAGTACCAGAGACATTTGAAATTACTAGGAGATTGTTTTAAAATGAATAAAAGATAGTGTTCCTTCACACAATGTGAACTTAGTGCTTCAGAAGGTTGTGGAAATGGATGATGCCTGCAATTTTGAAAGTGATTTTGTAAATTCATGGTAGGTTCATAATGGGGGACTAGGTGGGGATACCCTCTTTAAAATCTTTAATACAGCAATTGTGGGTGCAAAGTAAATGACCACAGAAGGTTGCTAAGTTTACATGTTCTTCCTGAACAGCATCTGCCAGTACCACTGGAGACAAAACAGTGAGCTGGATGGGCCATGGTTGACAAAAGTGGGCATTTCTCTTCTTCTTCTGGCCATGGTGGGTCAGTCCAGCATACATCTACCCCAGTGTTTGGTGTTCAGCAGTGGTCGGTAGTAAATGTCTATGGAGAAGGTAAGAAACAAGAGCAAAAAGATCCTTTCCTGCCTGTTCCTTCTGAGCTTCCAATGAAGAGAGGTTAGGGTTTCCCTGGCTAGAGTTTTCATCTGGACCACTGTTTCTTTCATATTTGCAGAGGATAGCTCCGTGAGCAGCTCATCTCTTCTTTCTGAACCTGTTAATGTTCTGGACTTCATAGGCTCCTTTCGAATTCAGTGTTGTGTCATGAGGAAGAACCATATTGCTCCATTTTTAAACCTTTTGCCTGATTGTCTTACGGGGTTATACACTGAATGATTTCTCTCTCTGGATACCCTCCACTCTGTTTAAAGTTTTAATATTTTTCCCAAGCCACCCCAAGTCCAGTATTGATGGCCATGTGTGAAGCAGTAGCAAGCCATGACTTGCAGGTACTTGCTGGCCAGTTGTTATTTGGAGTGGAGTTCATATGGAGTGGAGTTCAGGCATCCCTGAGCTGTGGTAAGCTCATCACTTCCTCCCAGTGCAGCCTCTGACTGGAGTCCATGGAGATGCAGCCCAACATGAATTGATGGCCATGTAATTGGTTCTTGTGTATTCACATGATAAAAGATGAGTGACAGTTTCGACTGGGACACTTGTAACTGGCTACAGAATCAAATACTGATGCTCAAGTAATGTGCTCATTTCAGTGTAGGACGTGTGAGTGAGCTTGGTTCTAGCATTTCTTTGTGTGAGTGTTTGACTTACTAAGTAGAAATTGTTCTTTTAATAGCCGTGTTTTTGGATGTGACTTCCTAAATTCTCAGAGCACAAGGAAATAGGGCAAGCCATGGAAAGGAAGGGAGGAAACTGTGGTTTCACACTCCTACCTGCAAAGCTGCCCAGGCATTTAAAGCTTCCAGACTTCTATTCCTTGAAGTGTTGGAGTACTGACTGCTAGCAGGTTGTCCTGCTTCACCTAGACAGCAGCTTACTGAGTGGCAGGAGGCAGTGTGGTTCTTAATATCCCTTTATCAGATATTTTTTGTCATCAAAGGACAACGTGTGTTAGGGAATCCTCTGTTCGATTGCAGAGTTGAGATGTGTGCATGAAGAGTCTTTTTCTCAGTCCTTTCCAATGCTATCCTTTCCCTTTTATACCATTTTATGTGTATTTTTTTCCCCAATATACTGACATAAAGCATCATAATAAATTACTGCTCACCTTCTTTATCCTTCTTTATCCTTTATCACCTGTCTTATCCTTTCCCTATCTCTACGCCATCTATTTTGCCTGATCCCTTTCCTATCTTCATCTGGCTTATCTCAGTTACCAGTGAAATTTAATAAATCTTAGCCTGCCTTGCAGCCCAGCCTGATTACAGATACTGAAGGTGATAACCTGTGCTGTGAAACTGTGCCTTATTGATGTCAGCATGGTTTGAACTCTGGCTTCTGCAGAACTTTTCCAGCGAGTTTTTGGGTGGTTCAGGATCTATGTGGGAGGTGGCCACTAAACATCTTTATGCCTTAGACGTGTGTTATCTATTAACGAAACCTTGTGTGCCTTTCTCTGCATACAGGGCCAGGGCTTTCTGGCCTGACTGGCAGGTTTGATTTCTCTGGTGCTTGCTCACAACCAAGCATGCCCTGAACCTGCAGATGGGAAGGAGGGGTTTTATTCAGGATCTTGGTTGCTTAGGGCTGAAGAGTTGACATGCTCCAAACACTGAGCATAAAAACCCTGAAGCAAATCATATTGTATAGAGTGGAGAATTGCAGAGGTGGAAGCTGCCCAGCGCTGTAAAGGCAAGTGGATTAAGGTTGTTGCAAGCGTGTCCATGTCAGGACTGGAATGACCAGAGCAGGAAAGCTCTAGGAGTCATTTCATGGCTGAGTTAAACGCAGATGAGGCTTTGCTTCCCTCCTCCACAGAGCACCTGTGTCTCCATGCCTCAGTGTCCTGGCCCTCTCTGTGTGTAGCGTGTGCTGCATATACATCCCTTTCCCCTTTCACCTTTCCTGGTCTTTGACTTCTTAAAACCCTCTGAGCATTATTTCCCTCTCCCCTGATGAAGAACTCATTTAGACTTAATTTGTCAATTGTTTGAATATCACAAGGCAGAGGAGGAAGATCAAGCACTCTGTTTTTGTGGTTTGGCTTCTTTCCCATAAAAGTGTGAACAAGTACAGTTCCCGCCTCTGTGTGGTGTCAAGAAAGAACTACTGCCCTGTTCTCTAAGAATGCTGAGATAAGGAAAGTATATGTTTGTTGAGAAATCCTCTTCTTTCTCACCATCCCGATTGCTTTTTTCAAAATTCTCCTAAATATGGAAGTTTGAATTTGGTATACGTGTGTCTGTATGGCAAAAGGATAAAGACAAAAATAATTTGTGGCTTGTGGCACCAAGAAAAGAGATTCCTTCCACTTCTACTTTTAAATTGAAACATTCTTGATTTTTAGTTGTTCTGGCAGACCTGAAAGGATTCTCCCCTCCCCCTGACCTCACTGGCATGCATGGATTGCTGCTTATTGAAAAGTAATTTTCTGTCATAGATTCTAATGGAAAAGTTTATATAAAATGTCATTCTATATATATACACATGCATTTTTAAAACAATACTTGTTAACTGAAAACTTTGCCAGTCACATCTGAAAAAATACTGGGATTGGTCTTGGCAGTCCTGAACCTTAAAAAATAGAAAGGAGATATTTTATAAATAGAAGAGATTTTCTTCTTTTGCATCATGACTCTTTAAGCATTTTCTATACATGAGCAAATATTTAGACTTTTGTCCAAAGCAATGACAGCTGGAGTATGTACTTAAATCAATTCTACATGTCCTCTTGTAGGGTGTGGGGTTAAAAGAAAAAAAAGCCCTGGACCATGTAAGGTTTGTGATAAAGTATGAGCACAGATGACATTACATATCTTTTCCCACTGGTGCAGGTAATGTTCACTCTGTTTCTCTGCGCAGGCTTGAAATTGGCCTGGTCAACATGGGTCTGCTTATGTTTATTCTTGGTGTCTGCTTCTCAGATGCTGGCATGGATTTCACAGCAAGCGTACTTTGCCCAGAGGTGTCAAAAGTTGCATCTAAGGAAAAGTCTTGAGCATTGGGTCAAAGGCACACAGTATCTGGCTGAACTCATCTCTGTGACAAGTACTTAAGGCAGCTTGGGTGAGGCTGACAAAAATAGGATTGAAATTGAAAAATGATCCTTTCTGTGAGAGTCTTTCATAAAATGTGATAGATATAGATATGGCCTGAAAAGAAACCAGAGTCATGGGGTTGAATCAGGCAATTTGCTTCTCTAGTTTGCAACCTGCTGCAGCATTGTGTCACAGTTGTATTTTAGGCAGCTCAGAAATTAGAAGTCTGTGCCCTGGGGGTTATGCTGCCTGCCTGCTCCCTTCCTACAACTGGAGTGCCTGAGGATCTCCTTTCCTTGTTGTCAGGATTGTTGTAATTGCATCATCTCCTACGGCTTGCTCAGCACTCCAGTGTACCTGTCCTTTGATAAAAGTAGTGGCATCTTTTCACTTCCTTGCTTACCACCTGGTCTTCATTGCAGAATCAGGACCAAACTTTTAGATTATGACAATTCTTGCTTTCTAGTAGGATATCGCAATCATAAGAGACATGAGGTGAGTTTTTTAAAACTATGGTTTAACATTTAAAAACAAACAATCCCCCAGACTCCATTGCACTGAAGCTGTGATCATCAATCCATCTGAGCAGCTTTAACTTGTCTACAAGACCTGACCAGTCAGGACAAACATTTCTATCCTGAAGGCAATGGTGATAATTCAATGAAAGCATAGATGCTAACCAGTCCTGAGAATCAGCAAAGGAAGCATGCCACACACGGGATGCCAGTTCCTGGCTTGTGGGACATCTGACATCAGTCTGTTTTGACACAGGAGCAATACACTGGTGGCCAAGTTTTTTGAATCCACATGCAGCAGGTTTCCTGATAGTTTTGCAAAATCAAAGTCTTGTAGCAGAAAGGGAGACAGAGCAAGTGAGGTCCCACTATGAAAAACAGTTTTGGTTTGCTAATGGGAGATGCCTCAGCAAAAAGAGAACCTGGAGCCTTTGTTGCTGTCCTCCTGGTTATGGTTGTTGCCTGACTTTTGGAGCAGATGCCGGAGGAGTTGACTTATTTTTCAATGATTTTTCTCAGCACTAAGAGTTCTCACTCTGTCCTTGGCACAGTTCTTGCTATCCTATTTGGGACCTGCACTGTCCAGTTTATTCTCCCTGAGTCTGTTGCCTTTCTAAATCTCAGTGCAAAGGTACTAGACTAGAAATCCTGTCCTGGGAGCATAGGCTACACCAGGCCTTCAAGAATCTGTCATGCATCGCACCCCTTCACATACTTCTATTGTGCATCACTGGATCTCTTTTCTCCTTTACCGCTTTTTTGGCGTCCTGCACTGCCCTGTTACACAGGCTGGGGGAAGGATGCCATGGGCTGACTTCCTCAGCGTGTGTCCCACTGCTGACCGTGCCCCAGCTATGCCAGGCAAACTGTCCCACTCCCACCCCCTCCTCTTGCTTGCCCCAGATCGGAGCCCCTGAGAGGTCTTTGTCCGCCTGTTGAGAGCAGCCCCTGTTCCTCCATTCCCACATGGCGCACCCTCCCCAGCAGCCCTCTCCCCATTCAGCAGTTTGGGCTGAAAGAACCTTGGCTAATTACGCTGGGCTGAAAATTACCACTTTGCTGTGTTGTCCTGCTGCTGGGCCCATTTGTATGGGGCCTGTAGTTAGAGGGAACAAAGTCCCCCCTGTGGAGCCAGGCAGGCCCCAAGTGTGAAGCTACAGGTACAAGCAAGAGGGGAATGAAGGGAATAATTACCAGCTTCTCCAGGTGAAAGCCCCGTTAAAACTTCAATAAGCCAATTAGGGGCCAGGGTGTGTGTGTGGGGAGAGTCTCCCCCACCTATAACTCATTCCCACCAGGCAATTAACAGAAATCATTTCACGGAGGGGAGGATAAGAAATGGCTCTTAGAAATTGTCTTGAGTTGGGGGGGCCTGAAACAGCACGACTGCTGCAATGGTCCTCGTGTACTCCAACCTCCCGGCTCACTGTGTGGCCTGAAAATGTTGGTGGGGCTAGGAGGAGAGGGAGGAGGGAGGGAAAATGGCAAAGAAAAAGGAATCGCTGGAGCTTTACACCTGGGCAGGCTTTGAGAAAGTGAGGGCTGGAGTTCAGAGTAAGTTCTTGTAAGGCTGTGTGTGGGCCCAGAGCACTGAGCTCAAGGGGGCTGTTGGGTCTGGGGAAGTGGGTGAAGATCGGGCTCAGGGTGTCTTCCCCATGGGGGTGAGGGGGAAGGATAACAGCACTGAGCAGAGTAGGGAGGGGAAACGTGCTGGGTGTGAAGGCTGGAAGTGAGTGTGCAGGTTGATGAGAACTGAATGTCAGGCCCTCAGAGATCTGCCCAAGGTGCATGGTAGTCTGTAAGTGCAAAGGGTGTCCAGTGTCTAATACCGTGCATGTATCTCATCCAGGGATCATGCTTTTCTGCTGCTTAGTCAGCAGCTTCATCTGTTTCTTCCTTTCAATTCGTTCCAAAAACCCAAGGAATTTGTTCAGGATAGAGATTTTATGAAGTTACCTTGCAACTCCCATGTACTGTAGTGCAGATGGCATGTGCAGCGGTTGGAGGTAGAGCATGCTGTCTGGTGGGTACCTTGCAGGATCCTTGCCCGTTTGTGTTTGAAAGGTTGCTCTGGGGAGTAGAGCAAGAGTAGAGCATAGGATGAAGTTGATGGCTGAGATTTCTGTAGTGATGTCCGAAGGGAGAATGCATTGTGTGTGTAAAGAAGTTGAGTCACCAGCTGTGGTTATTTCACCTGCACTTGAAAAAGAAACAAAAAACCCAAATAAATCTTTAACTCCTCAAAACACAAATGTAACCTTAGTAGCCGCTTTCTTTGAATTTCTAATGTTATAGCTTCTGAGCATTAAAAATGTTCTTTGAGATTTTGTTCTGGTTACTGATAAGTTGATATAACCATACTGTAATGGTGTTTAACCACCTAGTCTCAAACTGACCTGAAAGTCACTAGATTTCATCTTTTTTCTTCTTTTTTTTCTCTCTCTTCTCTTTCTCCACAGGAAGCTCTCTGTGGTAGGAATAGAGAGTCATATCTCTTGCACAGCCTAGATTTTAGACTCAGAAGTGATTTCTCAGTTGAGTCATGTTTCTTTATCATTCAGCTTCTAAGATGTAACCTCAGTGGATGCCTGCAAAGAGAGGTCTGCTCAAAGAAAGTCCTGGTAGGCATGCACAGACAAATCAGTCTTGGCATGGGCTTTGATTTTTGGTACAAGTTATTCAGATCAGTGCCAGAGTTATGTTCTGGATTAAGTTTCTGTTATGGTTAAGGAGTCTCTTTTATCCTGTAATAACAGTAATAACTTTAGCATCATATGGGGTGTAAATTTGGTCTCGAGAGAGATAAGGAGTTCTTGTACACAGACCTCTGTCATGAGCGACTACTCCATGCCTGGCAAGTCCACAAGTTTGGGGAGTGAAGAAAGATGAAGATTTTTGGACATACCATGTAAATATGTATTTTACACTGTTAAAAATAGGCTATCAAGCCTTTTCCCTTAATAAAGGAGCAGGGCTTATGTCAACCCAGTAGAAATACTTGTGTAGCTACAAAAGCAATTCTGTTTGAAGTTCTGAGAAATGACAGCAGCACTGTGAAAGGCACTGTTCCACTATTCCTCTTGTACAGGAACACTCAGGACCCTCAACCAGCTTTCATAGAGTTAATCTGAATGCGGTCCTCTTCTGGACATTTGCTTCTTCTTAAAAGTGTATGTCATGTGGAATATTGGGGAAAGCAGTGATACTTAGATGTGAACAGCCGTAGGAACATCAGGACTGTTTTGTGGATTGAATCACTAGTTTCTAATCAAGGATATTTTCCTGTTCAATACGGTAGTGTGGAAGAGTGTGCATGTATTTGTCCTGTCTGGAATCTTTGTCTTGATGTCCTTGAGCTCAGTTTTTCTCCAGAAATGAGGATTGTGCTCTGTATCTGGTGGTTTGTTTTCACAGAACTTACCTGCTGCAGGGCTGGTGAAGGGGCAGTGATCAAGGTTGCAGGTGTCTTGGGCACAGAGTATGGGGGGAAACTGCAAAGCAGTGAAGGCAAGATGGAGGTGTGTAGGTTGGACACCTGCTAAGCAGCTTGCTAGAGTAGGGGTGATCTGTCTACCGTGCCAGGAATTGGGCCTTTGGGGATATTAAAGGCTTTTTCTGTTCTTCAGCATGAGTGTCTCTGAAGTCTGGAGGAAGGCATGAAGTTAGAGGCTAAGGAGGAAGGCTGGAGAGGTGAAGTTGATGTTCCATCTACCATGAGGCATGAAGTAAATGACCTGGGAGGCAATGGTGTGAGCATTTCTTTGATCTCGTGAGCTGGAGTTCTGTCTCAAATGTGACTTTGTGTTTCAACCCAGGATGTCTACAGTGCCCTTCAGTACAAAACGTAAATGCCTTCTTTCTGGGGACCACTTTCTAGGGGTCTACTTGAGGTGGCATATGAATGAGTTATTAGTCCATCTGTTCATGCATGTGTCACTGGTGCTCCTTGCAAGAGCACAGCATTTCCTCTTGAAGCAGTAGTAGTAGTCAGTGTTGCCGGGTTCATGGTCTTCTCTATGCATTTTGCTTTCTCTTTTGTGCTGAGTCCGTGGTGGAGTGTGGCAGAGCTCTTCTGTACCTTCTCTGTGTGGCATTTATGATGTATATCAGGAGCACAATTCAACTCTGAGTTGACTGGTGCCTTGGGGGATGCTGTAGCATGCACACGAGCTCAAAGAAGTAGCAGCAAACCTGCCAGAACTTTCCAGTCTGTTTCTGGAACAAGCCTGGTTATTTGCCTTCGGCTGCTGGGTCTTTTTGGCAAGGTTATTCAACAGAGGTGAGGCTGTGCTGCAGTGGGGTTCTTCTGCTTGCTCAGGTGAGCTTTAGGTGCAACTGTCTTACCTGCTGATTTTTGTTGAATTTGTGGTTACAGAATGTTAACATATAACCCAGGTGTCTTGAGTTCTGAGTTACTGAAGGTGCTTGGTTCAGTTCTCTGGTCATCCTGCGAGAAGTACAAAGTATGGCTGAAGGAGCTGGTCTGGGGCAGTGAAGGGGCAACACCAGCCGTGCATGACCACCCAATCCTGGGTTTGTCCAGCATTGCCTGCATCTAAGGCAGGTGGTATTTCTTGCATGTTTGTGGTGCCTGCTTTCTCATGAAGTAACTGCTAAACTGATGCTGTGCTGGGTTTTTTTTCCCCCTTGCAAATTAAATGCCCCTAGGGAAGGAGCACTTGCTTCCCTGCGCTCTGTCTCTCTCCCTTTGTGTGTATCTGGTCTGTTGGAGAAGTCTCATGCTGGAGGTGGCAAAACTCCCTGTGCTGGGTTTCTGACCCCTTCCTCTCCTCTTCACAATGTTGTTACTGTTGCATCTGCTCTTCAGCAGGGGCTCCATCAAGTTTGTGTGACCTTAGCACTGTATTCATGCTGGAGGAGTTACCTTCCATAATGATGTCAACTGATGAGGTTGGTGGGATGGTGGCGGCCGCGATAAGACATGACATGTTCTAATGATTCGCCTTAGCGAGCTGCGTGTGTGTGTTGGGGGGGCACAGAGGGGCTTGGAGAGGGGATGTGGGGGCCCCACAGGTGCCGACAAAGACTTTGACCTTTGCTGCTATAATATCAGTGTTTCACAGGCAGGGCGGTTCGGTAACCCACTTTCAGCCCATCAAAAATTGATTTAATTGCAATTTTTTCCCCCAATTAGGAGCACTGGAGCTTAACTAATTGGAGTAATAGAGAGTAATAAGGCTCTGATAAAAAGCCTTCCTCTGCCTCCTTTGTATCTTGTGTCATCGCCTGTCAGAGGTCAGAGAGCTTGCATATTCTATTAGGCAGAGTTGCCTTCATTTGTACAAATTAGTTTACCCAACAGTAATTAAAATGCCAGTGCGGGTCGGGGAGAGCTGAATACAATTGATGGGCACGTTGGTGAAGGATTTGACAGCTCCGGTGGCCTCCCTTGCCAAAGCGTGTCAGTGCTGAATCAAAGGCTACACAAACCCACAGACCCGTGTGTTTAACCCGCTGCACCGTCGGCACCAACTGCTCTCTCTCTCTTCTCCTATCTCCCTTTTGGACTTGCTTTCTCTTCTCCTTCTTTTCTCATCTCACTTGAGACTTTTAAAAATAGATGTTTCCCATCTTTGAGCTGTCCTTTCTGTTGATCGCTTTCATAACACTGCTACCAACCCCCCCATCCTGTCTCCCTTGGTTCTCCCCCTTCTCTCCCCCCACCTTCCACATTCCCAGCTGCAGGGCTCTGTCAAGTAATAACTTCTTTGTTTTCCAGTCCAATGAGTCTCCGTATATAATAGTTTCCAAAATGGAACAACGATGTCCAATTCCAGGGGGCGGGGGTGCGCGCCAGGAGGAAGGAACAGACTCTTGCACGTGTCGAGCAGATTCTGGATTTGAAATCCCTGAAGAGCAGAATAGGACTAGAGAAGCAATCTGTTTACAGTACAGGGGAAGGGCACAAGCCTGGGGCACAGGGGAGGTGTAGTGAGAAGAGGTGGGAAAGGACCTGTTTTACCCAGGTCCCTTCAATGACTTTGCATTGCAGGATTCCCAGCTCAGGCAGGGCCCGCTCTGGAGGGTGGGTTGATGGTGAGGAAGGTATGTGTTGTTCAGTTGCACTTGTATTTCTGGAGCTGAGACTCCTTCCAAGCCTCAGGATAAACAGCATCTTTCCAAAAAGACTGACGGGCATCTACCTCTGTCCCTCTGGCTTGTTCACATCTGGCAATGGTCTGTGCAGGGTGAGGTAAAGAGGGATGCTACACGAGTCAAACTGTACTTGGCACCTTGGGAGCAGCCATGGGATTATTGCAGCTGGACTGTAGCCAGAGCACAACTGCTGTTGCCAGAAATGCCATGGGATCTTCAACAGCCACAAGTCAATCAGATGGAGAGTTCTTGTGTTTCTTCCAACAGCCCTGCCAGGATGTATGTTCTCTTTCATTTCCTGGCCCAGCTTCTATTGTGGGGGGATGATGTCTAATGAAATGTCTCTTCTGCAACATAGAAAAGGTCTGGCTTCTGGAGAAGCAGGCTCTTGGTTGTTTTGTTGGGGTTTTTTTTTCCTCTTGTTTATTCATCTCTGTCAGTAGGGAGTTTCAAATAAGAAAGAGAACATCAAAGTGTCAGATGAGTTGGAAAATTCCTTGTGTTGGACAACAAAAATATGCTGTTTATGAACTATGTGTGTCTCAATGCTGTGCAGAATTCTTGCTTTCCTGGTTTGGTTGTTGGCTTGGTTTTAGTTCCTAGGAGATCCCTGTGAAGACAACATGCCCTGTTATGGAAGCCCTGCAGTGGTGCTTTTTTCCCCTTAGAAGGGCCTGTTAGAGGGAGCTTGTAGTCATGGTAGCCAGCAGCTCTAAAAGGACAGAGGAAAGATTAGTGGGGAAGGGGCTTTACATCTCCAAGGCCATCTGGAGATTTGCCATAGCAGTTTTTATGGTGGATGTAGATGCGTCTGATCAGTGTCAGTGTACATCAGTAGTATTGTATGTACTTCAGGTAAATGAGTCGTGCCTGCATTAATATATTTAGGGTATCCTGTACTCCCCTCTTCCCAGTCTAGTCTCTCCTCAGTTTGGCTGTAGAAAGTAGTGTGGGCAAAATAAATGACACTCTAAGCTAGTAACTCAGCTGGAATTGTTTCTCTTGGGCAGCTGGCAACAACAGTTGTAAAAAAGTTGTGAAAAAGCTGCGCTTCTCTAAGTTGGAGGATTTTCTTATGTGTGCTCTGTGCTTTCTAAGACAAAAGAGCCTTATTGAAGATAGACTGAAAGGAGCAAGCTTGATAGAATGCTTCAGCTCTGCTGAATGAAGGTTCAGAAGTTTTGGAGCCAAGCTTTACATACTTACCTCCAATATGCATGTTGTTTTAGACCTATGAAAGCTGACTTGTGTTGCCCTTTTGCCTGAAGTAAAACTGTCATCTCCGAGAGGTTCCCAGTTATGAGACACCTGGGGCTTCAAGGTGTATGCCTGCAGATCAGACTCAAGGTGAGGGGCCCTGTGTTATGCCCTGGAATCCAGATTTTAAGGTCAGTTCACTCTCAGGCTTCGAGAATGTCTCATGGACACCACATCTTGTGCATGTTGTCTTGTGAATGCTGCATTCTAATGCTGAAGTGAAGGTGGCCTGCTCTTGTGGGAGAAGTCTTATCTTTGCTTGCTAATGGGCTCAGGCTGTTAAAGATAAGGCCTGCAAACCTGATCCCGCTGAAGTATGAGACAAAATTCCTGTTGACTGAATGGAGTCAGCTTTACCCAGAAGAGACTTGTTTGTGGCCCTGAGGCCTGTATTTGATGCTGGAGAAAAATCTCCTTATCTAATGCTTTTCTCGCTCTTTTTTTTTTTTTTTTTTTCTTCCTCTGAGGGGTGAGGGGTAAGGACCAAGGAGGGAAAGCTGAAGTCCAGAACTGACAGCATGAGGGAGGATTAGACCTAGCTGTTCCTCCCACCTTTTTCTCCCTGTTGGTGTGCCTCCATGGTAATTTAGACCTGTGGCAACCATCAAAGCCTTGTGCATACCTTCTGCACAAAGGGGTCTGTCTCCCACGCGAGGGCGTTCTCTGCTGGGACAGAGTCAGTTTGTCCCCCAAAAGAAAAGTCTTAAGCACCCAATTGCCTGCTTGACTGACTCCCTGACTGCTATTATGTTTCTAACCACAGTAATTGACTTAGTAGTTATTAATGGATTATGACTGGGGAGGGGGGACAGAACCCAACACCTAGCTTTGCAGCAGAGAGACCCCCTGACCAAAGTGCTGCTTTCCAGACGTGGGGTTTGACCGACAAACTGTCAAAGTGGGTGTCTTTTGCTTATTTCCCTCTGAGATGGGAGACATTGGCGAAAGGGAAATGTTCCCTCCTGTCCTGCACTATGGTGGAGAGAAGGCAGGCACTGAGCAGAAACCCTGTTTCCAAAGATGAGATGCTGCACACTTTCTTAATTGATCCTGGTGGCTGCTGCACAGCAACAGGAATTGGATTTTCCATAGACTCTCAGGCTTTGGTCAGAGACTTACATGGAGAAGAATAATGTCTGCACCGTGCAGCACCTGTAGGGACAGCCCAGTGCTACAGCTGCTTTGGCTGATCGCATGTGCACTGCCAATGAACCTGGAATTTTACATGTAAGACAGCCTAGTTGGAGACACTTTGAATTAGCTCTAGTTCTGCAGGCCTTTTCTAGCCTAAAGGGCAGCTAAGGGTCACAGAACTTGTGGGCATCTCCAGGTATGTGAGTTTGGGTGGAAGGGTAGAGTCAGCACAAAAGAGAGCCTTGGTAGCTGAAGCCCTTCCTAAATTCTTGTAGCTCTTTGAAATTGTTTGGTGTTATCTGCTTGCCTCTTTTGCAGGGTGTTTTGTCAGTGCTGCTTTGGCCTTATGGTTTGTAGAAACCAGTTGCTTGGCTAAATCAAGAGGAGTCCTGAGTTCTGGCCTTGCTTCCATCTGGCCCTTCTCTGGCTTTGGTTGAGCCGAGCCTGTGTTTAGCACTTGGCTTCTGAGTGCCTTCTTAGAGCAGCAGTAGCACTTCTCACAGAAGTCAAGGACGCTGCAAGAATCCATTCCTGGTACAGCAGAGGCTTGGAGACACCTTGACTTCCAAAGGAAGAATGCTATAGAGGATCAAAGAAATGTTTAAAAACTGCTCTAACTGCTATTTTTACAGACATGACATTGTTTTCTTATTTTGCTTTCATCTTTCAGCTGCCAGCCCTATGTCATGCTGCAAAAGTTGTTTAGGCAAAGCGTAGAGATGGCTTTTATTTAAAGCAGGTTCCATTTCCTGCGTTCATGCTATCCTTGTTGAATTGACTTAAACATAGTTTTGGCATTTTATTCTCTGTAGCTGCGATAAATACGGCTTTATGAAAGGTCATTTATAACTTACTTAGAAATCCTTGTATGAGCTGCTTCCTCTTATTTGGACTGAGGATAGGAAGTTGGCACGAAACAAGCAGTGTGGTTTGGAGAGCCACAGCACCCATGTTCCTGATGCTTGATTTTAAGGATTTGTTCTGTCGTATGAACTAATATGAGGCCAGTGGCTGTCAGCTGACCTCTGGAGCCAGCATGTGCAGCAGGGACGTAGCATTGCCAAGAGGACTTTGAAATGGACCCTGCTGGACGGTGTAAACTGTGCCAAATACTGCTGCAGAAGAGCTGTGCTGCCTCTAACAGAGAGTGCCTGAGCACTGGGGAGGGCAACCTGATCCAGCCTTGAAATTGGCCGTATTTTGAGCAGGCTGGAACAGAGACGTCTATTCTGTGATTCTTTAGGCCTGTGATGCTGCAGCCAGTTCATGATTGTGCTCAGAAGCTGCCAACAAACAGAAGTGAGATGTGAAGTAGGAAATAACAGTAAATTTTCCATGGGGTCTTTCTGCAGCTTACAGCACTGACTGTGTATGAAACATGCTGAGTACTCTACTGACTCATTTGAAAATGTTGTTTATGACTGTTCCTGCTTAGGTTTTCCCTTCATATTTACAAATACATCTTTTATGTCCTGCCAGTTCTCTGTAGTTATGATCTGCTACATCTGGGAAGCTCAGCTACTGAAAGTCCTGCAGCAGCTCTCCCTTTGCTGCTGCCTGTCCCTTGTGAAATGGTGGGATATGCTGAAATCATCTTGAACCAGAATTCAAAGTCTGTCTTGTAACCTGTTTTCTCTGTCTTGCTCATTCACTTTCTTCAGAACATGAGGATTAGTAAGTGGTTTTTGTTTGCTTCTTTTTTTTTTTGCACAGCTCATTTGTGACGGGGACAGCCTGCTGTGGACACACCTCACCTCTGAGAATCTGGGACCTCGAGAGGTGAGTAAGCTTCCAGATTACAGGGAGGGACTTGGGAAGAAAAGTGAATAACAATGCAATATTGGAAATGCTGCAAAATGGTATCATTCCTTTTGTCAATATAGGCAAGGGATGATTGAAGATGAGAGGTGTTACGGAGTGGGGGACAAAGCAAATTGGTGTGGAAAGGCATATGGGGGGGGGGAACCAGAAACTTGGCTTTTCTTCTCAGCTTTTCCAGTTGATGGCACAGCCATCCTGATTTCTTCCCATTACCTGTATACAGTCAAAATATACCCATTACACCTTCCTTTTCATCTCTCTCTGTTGATGCCTCAGCCTCAGCCAGAGGAGGTGAGGAAGGTGATCTCTATCCTTCCATTCACCTCCCATTTCCTGTGATGCTGGGAAGCCAGAGGCAAACACAGGCTCTGAGGTCACCTTGTGCTGGCTGGCAATTTCAGTAGCTCAGAGGGGTGAGGTGTGGCAGCAGGTTATCTATGGAAGTGACTTAGGCACGTTGTCTTCTCTTTGTCCTAATAAGCACTGAAGAGGTTAATTGCTGTGGCCTCTGATTTGGGGTCTTTGAGTAGTTCCTGTTCGGTGAAGGTGCTGACCTTAGCAACTGGGGAAATGTTGTTCTCAAATCTTGATGTGAGACTCAACTGCTGACAAATTTGAAACTCTCAGCCTGAGGGTCTTAGTGTAGTGATGGACAGATAGCAAATATTTCACAGGATTATTGGAAGAGCAGCCCTGCCTTCCAGGACCAGTATGCTCTGGGTAGGAGTGGCACGGCCCAGATTATCCAAAGGAGTGCTATCGGGATTGAGGTGAGCAATGGCAGAAGGGGCCTGAGGGATGTCAGTAGAGCTGTATTTGGGGAAAGGAGGTGGAGGAGGATTGGTGTGGACACAGGGCAGGTCTGAGACCAGGACCAGTTGCCTTCTAATCTAAAGTTTAAATAGTTTAGATTGTTTAAGTCAACTGTATCAAATACAAATTTAAACCAGCTGTTTTTTCTCTGAAGTAACAAAAATACTTTGCGACAATGCATCCTACAAAGGGCAAGCTGGAGCAGGAAAGAGCACCACTGCATTTAGCTATGGTGCATGTTTCTTAGTGACCCATCCAGTACTGCCTCTGGAGTACCCCAGAAGGATGCAGGCTGTGCTGTGATACCCCTGCCCATCAATTCTTCCGGCTGTTCTTGAATAGAGGCATCTGACAGGGGTGAGGAGATGGGCAATCCTCTCCCCCCTGCCCCAGCCTTTCTGACAGCCTTTCCCAAGGAAGCCTGAAGAGATAATAAAGCTGTGTAGAAAATAGGATTAAGGTAATGAACAAGCACAGCGGAGTTTGATCTTTCAATAACGTAAAAGCCTGAGTGACAGGCAAATAAAAAAGCCAAGGCAACCTAGGCCACTGGGCCTCTGTTGAAATGGCTAGAGTGTCAAACTTATTCTTCCCTCTTCACCTGTCACAGCTGGAATGCACCATGCCACTGGGTCTTTTCCTCTCCAGGGACCTGTGTGTGAGCTGGTAGACTCATCAACATGTGCAGGATAGGAGACTGAGTAGGAAGCATGGCTGGGACTCTAGCATGTGAAGCTTGATATCATCATTCATAGAAAGGGAGTACAGAGCTATCCTTCCAGGTCTTGACTCTCCATAAACTGTTCATCTAGCAGATGAACTGTTCATTCTAGCAGAACTTTGGATCCATCTTCAAAGACTCCAGTGATTGCTAGAAGTGATCTTGTAGGGAATGCTGTCTCTTCCTTTGAGGCTTTTGAGTGTTGTCTCCCTGGTCAGACTCCAGGAGTGCGAGTGTGGCACAAAAACTTAAAATCTTAGAGCCATCCAGGACTTGAAAACTCCTCCTGTGCTCAACGTGTCCTGATAACATCTGGCAGACAGAGACAGGGCCTCTGAGTTTGCTGCTTACACTTTTCTTGTGGCCACAAAAAGGCCCAGAGGCTGACCCGCAGAGACCTGAACATGGCAAGGACAGAAGATTCTCTAAGAACAGAATCTAGGTAACTTCTGTCAAAAAAAAATTAGGCAGGGTAGAACGATGCATAAGGTGTGTTCTTGAAAACCACAGGATCCTTAGCACCACTGAGGTGTTTAGTGCTGTCCAGGATCAGTTAGTTCAGTTAGAGGAGTTTTCTTTGCATTAGGGGGTGAGTAAGTAACAGTACAGCAGTTTCTGTGCCATTCTCTTCCGTTGGGGTAGGTGGTCTTTTTACCCAACAGCTGAGAGCTGGAACATGCTACAAAAGGATTTAAAGCTTAAATAACCTTTTGTGTACTGATCATCTTAGTTCCAGGCCAGATAAGTCCTTGGCTGGTGCTTGTAGCTGTTGGTCATGGTATGTTTCGTATTTATGACCTTCGCTGTTCCCTGACCCTGGGGCAGCCATTCTCATCCCTCCAAGAGGAAGGGGATAATATCTTCACCTGTAAATATGTCCTGTCCTTTGAAAAGGGCTTGGTTGGTTTTGGTGTAGAGGAAATTTTTAGTGGGGAGAGGAAACGCCTCTTGCTGCATCCCACCCCCACAACTGTCTTTCATTTCTGACTCTGCTGAGATGATGGCGTTGGATCAAAGCCACAACAGGCAGCAACAAGCAATTGTCAAGGGAGTCTAAAGCAGGGGGATGACTGCGTAATGCCAAGACACTGTCTCTGATGGCTGAAATTCCAGCTGCTGCTACACCTGGCCCTGTCTCCTGTAATGAAGGAGGATTTAAGGTTTTTTTCTTATGCTTTTGAAGCTGGCTAGCTGCGCTTCTGGAGGACATCTCTCACCCCACACATTCTACATTGTGCCATCTGATGGCTTTTAGGTGTGGGGAAGTTGCTGTGGACTTATTCCTGCTCTGGATCGAGGTGTATGTGTGGAAGGCAGCTGTGGGTAAGTTCCGTGATGAGAGGCCTGCAAGGAGAACGGTGAGCAGTATGTGCCACAGGATACTAACCTGTGTCCTTGAATCAAGTACCAGCCCTTGCTGACTCCTTGTCCTCTTCCAAGTCCCCTTGTCCCTCCTTCAGTGAGGGATAGATGGCAGCTGCCCCTCTTGCAGGTCAGGTTCCTCTGCTCACTTTTGCCTTTCTCTATTCAGACCATCCTGTCTTGTTTGTCAGTGTGAGTGTGTGGCTCAACAGAACAGCCACTTAATGGCAAGCAGGAGAAAAGGAAACCTTATTCAGATCCTCCTCCTCTTTCTTCTTCTTTCTATTGCCTTTGTGAGTTTAAACTCCTTGGAAGATGAGGGTCATGCACCACTGACAGCTCCAAGGCCAGCATTTGTCATTTGCCTGCAGAGAACTGTTGCTTCCCATGTTATTGGGGTGGTCTGCATGTCGTTAGGTGACAAATGCCCCTGTCTCAAGGATCCTTCCCCATAAGATAGAATACTCCACAGGTCTCTCTGCAGCAGCTCTTGGAGCTATTCTGCAAAGCCTGATACTTGAAATGGACCAATGATCTGTCTCACATGGTAGTCTTCATGCTATGAACACTTAGAATGCACAAATCCTGCAGTATTCTTTCCTGTGACGTGACATGACATACTGCAGGGCACGAGAGCTGTGAAAACTGAACCAAAGTTAGCTGTGCCCTGCAAGCCACCCAGATCCTCTACCTTTTAAATATCCAGTCTTTGTCCAACTCCTCCCCCCTTTTGAAGGTATTTTTGGCAGAGTGGGGATTTTGTTTGTTTGTTTTCTGGTTTTTTGTTGGTTTTTTTTTTAAGAACCCTCTAATTTCTTGTTCGGTTTTTCTCCCGCTCCTGAGCCCTTTGAAAGTGGCTTTATGCCGTCACTGACACCAAACTGACACTTTGCGTTTCCCCACTTCTTATCCCTTTATGGCAACAGATGTTGAAATTTTGTATCCCTTTTATCTGTCCCTCTTTGCCCTCTTCCTGTAATTAGGTTTCCCTTGTTAGCAGTACAAAGTGGCCCGGTTTGCTGCCTGGCCTTTTGAGCCATTGTGTCGGAGCACATTTTTTTCCTCCTCTTTCGGAAGAGTTCCTTCCCCCTTAAGTAATAGGCAGGGTGTGGGCCAAAGCTGTGGCTTTTTCTTGTTTCTTTGTTCTCCATTTATCTCTGCCACCTTTTCAAAGAGATGGAGAAAAAAAAATAGGGAGTGCATGGAAGGGGAAGATACAGGGTTGCATTTCTTGACCGTCAGGCCCCCCTGCTCTTCAGGTGTTCAAGGCAGGTGCCTTTGATGTCTGCAGGTTTTGGGGAGGTGGGAGGTAGAGGATTCGTGAAAGTGGCTTGGGAGTGGAGGAGAAGGGAGATTCAGATGTATGGCTTGTGCCCTCAGCAGAGGGTTGGGGAGGAGTCTCTGGTAGCCAGGCAGCTGCTGAGCAGGTTAGTAATCTGTTCTGCCTATAGTGCTATTGCGCTGTGCTCTTTCTTTCCAAGAGCCAGCGTGAGTGTTACCATCCTAAGCAGCTGGTTGAAGTTTGCTAATGTGCTGCTGCTGGATCTCTAGTGTGTGTTTCCATGGGTCCCTTGCTAGGTTACATCTGTCTGGGCCATGGAGGGGGAAAGAATTAGTTGCTGTCTTTTCAACTTTTGGCTTATGTTGATCTGCATCCATTTTGGTGGCTCTTCAGAGCCCATTGAGTTAAAATTTGGGCTCCCTGTACTGGTCCTAAACAGCAAGTGTAGCACTGAACACCCTGGTCAGCTGATCACTACTGATGATTTCCTGTTTAAATCCAGTCCTTCTTGACTTTGTCTCCTGATGTGCTCCAGTTTTTCAATTGTGTGGAAGTAGATGAGTGAAATAAGAATCTGCAGGTCTACTTCTTGGTTATAAGTCTTGCTGAATGTTTTCAATAAAAGTTTTTAATGTAGAAGCTTGGCTCAAGACTTCTTAGCATTGTGTTCTAAAATAATTTCTGTAGAAGAGCATTCACTCTGCAGCTTTGAACTCCAAGGTTTATACAAGTTTGAGACCCTCTAATTATATCACCAAAGGAGCTGTTGGGTGAAAGGAGCACATGGATTCAGAACTGGAGTTGCTAGATCAAATGGAAAGGTGACTGCTGACTGCAAAACTGACTCCAAGAAGTGTGGGGAGTCTGTTTCACCCAGGAATTTAAACTGGATTTATCCAGTCACAGAGAAGTGGGTGCATATGTCTGATAACAGGAGAGACAAGAAATAGCAAATATTATCCTGTCACTGATAACAGTTTCACAGGATTTGGGGAGCAGAAGAATAATAGCATGCGGTAGATGTGGAATACCCTTTCTGGCCCTGCTTTTCTATAGATTCATATGCCAGACATCTTTTTTTGCCAAGGGAACTCCTCCAGGTTTTGTGGGAAAGAGGCTCCCTATTCCTTTCAGAGTTGCATTTATTTCTCAGCATCTCTGTCTTGGCTGAACACAGTTTTAAGTCACAATGACCAATCCAGACCTTGAGATCTTGAGTGTTGTTGGAAGCAGGACACCAGGCCTATGGCTGACTTCAGCCTGTTCTGGAGAAAGCTTGCTGGTGCAGGGAGCCTCTTAAGTGGTGATTTCTTGGATGACTGTCCCTTTTAGAAGGCTTTGTTGTGTTGAAAACTCTGTCTCCTGTCTTTAATGGATAGCTCAGTCTTGTCTGTGCGATGTATTCCCATGGTATGCACATGTTCTCAAAACTGTTTGAAGCCTTGTTGTTCTTTACTGATTTCTGGTTGGGTTTTGGGTTTTTTGACGCTGTATTTTTGAGCTCTCTCACATAAGCTGGGTGTCTTCTGCCTTCCTTTTGTTAAGAGGGCTCTGGTCCATCTTAACCTAAATGTAAAATCATTGTAAGAGGAGGAACATACAGGTGTTTATCCTAAATCCTTTCTTCCCCGTGGCAGTCTTGGCCCTGTCTCACTAGAGAGGACCATGAGGCCAGCTCTTGCCCTTTGGATGTGTGCATGTTCAGGGCATGCTGCGGCCTTTGAACTCTTGTTCAGGCGTATTTATGACAACTTTACAAGGCCCTGAACAATCAGAGAGCATGGGTGGGGGCTGGACACTCCAAGCACATCAATCAGTTTCATCCCTCTGAGCCAAAGCAAAAGTAATCTTTATTTTTCCCTGGGTTGAGAGAGAATCAACAGAGGCAAGAGAGAAGAATGGGAAGGAGTGAATGAGGAACCCCCTCTGTCACTGGCTAGTGGTAGCTCATTTAAACAGATGGCTTTGTTTTGATTTGGACTCTCCATTTTTTTGTCTCCCCACTAAAGGAGACCTGCAGAGCTCTGTGCAGAAAGGGAGCAATACAGCCGCCTGTTCCCACACAAGTGGGGCGAAAGGCGAGAGGCTTTGAGAATTCCCTGCTTCTTTCCTCACCTCCCTCTTTTTCTCTTCCTCCAAGAAATCACAGTTTGAGAATTCCCCCCTACTCCTCCCGTTGGAAAGAAAGACAGAGAAGACATTCTTGACATTCTTTGCAGAGAAAAGGGGTTAAATGTCTGAATTTGGGGGTCACCATGTTATACAAATTGCAATCTAATCGTTTTTACAAGAACACACGTGTGCTAAGAAAAGGAGCCATGGACAAGAAAGAAAAGGGGATAGACAACCTTTTTTGTCCTATCTTCTTTTTTTTTTCTCCTCAAGGTTTTGGACTATTGTCATGTCCTGTCTCTCTCCCCTCCTCACCCCCGAGAGGGAGAACATCGGTTTTATAGTTAAATTGGTTCGTAAAGCAGAAGGGCTTGGTGCCATTTCTGTTTGTTTTCCCAAATAAAAGCCCCAGCAGGGTCTCTTTTGCACCGTTGTGGCTTTATTTGAAGAAACTGGCTTTTTCCCATAGCCCAGTGTGTCAGTTTATCCTCTGAACTTAACCTTACGGGAACCCGAACAACAAAAACTCACAGGGTCCCAGAGCTGGAAAGGTAAAGAAATTGTATCTTTTTATTGGACCATTTAAAACGTGTGTGGGCCAATTCAGAGAAAGCAGAAGAAAAGAAGGCAAAACTCCCTCTTCTGTCTCTCCCCCCAACACAATCTCAGACCGTCGTTGGTGTCTTTCCCCCCTACTGCCTCGAGACCCTTCAGCTGCACTGAGGAATCAGAGAGAGGCATTTGCCCTGAAAATCACTTGAAACAGCATCTCTGGGCCATTTCACTTAGAGGTGCTCCTTCAAAATTCCCCAAGCCAATCCCACACCTCCCTGCAGGAGTTAGTAGCCTAGTCTAAATGCAAGGGCCACTTTGGGGTAGGATAGAAGAATAACTTTGCCAAGGATCGGTGTTTCTCCCTAGGTACAATACAGATGTTGTTTGATCAAGCCTTTCCCTTCTTAGCATAAGTTGCTGCCTCCCCTCAGTGCCTCAGCTACTATTGCAAAGCACCTGGAAGAGACAGCTCAGCTCTTCTCTTTGGTTTTGGTGCGCTCTCCAAATTGGATAGCAGAAATTGTGCAAATGCTGCACTTGGGATAACTATTTTTAAATGGATTTGTTTTTCTTTCTCTATTTGATACTCAGATCAAATATCCCAGTGTTTGGAACTGAACAGGGCTCTTTACACCTTTTTTTTAAAGTATATGCTTCCCACCTCTTTTGTTTCAAATAGTTATTGGGGCTGAAATATTGGTTTAGAGCTCTGTTTGGTTTCTGAATAGTCATCTGCTTATGTGCAATGGATTCTCCTCTTTGATGGATGATCACAGTTCACAGATGAGGTTTCCAGAGCAAATGAATTGTCCTCAGTTTTGCACATCTCTGTTTTCAACAGATGTTCAGAATTCAGCAGCTTCCTAGAGTTTGCATAGTTATATTCAATTCCAGTGAAGTGGGGTCACCAGAAATGGAAAGTAGGGAGAAAAGTGTTGTTTCATCCCAGCTTTTGGAGTGTGGTTCTTGTGTACTGGAGACAGCTGGGCAAGACCTGCAGCAAATGGGCAGGGTCCAGGGAGGAAGGTGCAGACTTCTTTTGGACTCTGACTATCAGAAAGGTCTCAGGGAGATCCTGAGCTTTTATGGCCACACAAATAGTTGCAGTGGCTTGGAAGGCTGTATATAACTTTAACTTGGTGAAGCAACATCCAATGGGTTATCTGGAAAGTAACCATCTGGGCTCTGCCATGAGTGATCGTATTTTGTTTTCTATTAGTGACTGAGAAGGAATAGAACTTGAAGCTGTTTCTAAAAAGAAGAGCAAGAACTTAAGGAAACCAGCCTGTTTCTTCCCTTCACTTTGCTTCCAGGCTTCCTGTCTTCTGGAGGTATCAGGAGAGCTATGCTTATGGCTAGATTTCTAGCATGGAAATGAAAGAGTGAAATGTGGAAATCCTGAACAAATATCCTATTTTAAAAGTAATTTTTAAAAGTCTTGAAGAACTTGGAAATTGACCAAGATGAATCAAAGGATTCTCTATAGTGTCTGAACAAAATGCCTTTCATTTTTGAACTCATCAATTGGATACATTTACCAGGCACATGGAGTTTCTTTAAACATCTTGTTCTATCACCAAGGAGTCCAGAGCCTAGTGCTAATACAGCTTTCCTGTGCTAGGGATAAAATAGGCTGCTGGATTTGCTCTGGCTCTCTTCCTTGTGGGCTGGTACTGGATTACTGCCAATATTCAGTCTGTCTAGATGCTTAACAGGAAGTATGAGAAATTAGGAATATTATGAGATTCCTCAACAGTGGAAGCCTACCTGTGTGTTTGTAGGTGCTGCATTGGCCCAGGTGGTTTGTGGTTAAAGTGCTGAAATCGAGAGCTCTTGCTCTAGACTGGTCTTTCCAGAAAACCTGCACTGTCATATTTGTGATTCTGCCTCACAGAGCTCCAGTGGTGCAGAGTTGTTTCTGTTGGTGCCACCCAGCACTGGGCCTGAACGCAGGCACTACCTGGCCCAGGCTGTTCAGTACAAAGACAAGCAAAGCTCCAACCATCTGCACAGGTAACTACTTAGCTTGCCTGAGGGAGACCTGGGAGCAAAACAGCTGCTTGCTACTGCTGGAGGGCCATGGCAGGGTGGGGAGATGGTGTGGACCTTCCGTGTTTGGTCTCGCTCGGTCTTCACAGATGCTTCCTGACTAACCTTCATAGCCCATAACAAGGACAGGGCCTCTGAAGTGCTGAGGATCAGCCCACCTGGGATTTGAAAGGTGTTTAGGTGAAAAAGGGACCACAAAGGAAAGAAGGCAGCTATTTCCTGCTGTGTTTGGTTAGTGCTGGTGAAAAAGGTCCAAGATAGCTATGCCACCTCCTTCTGTCCCTCATGGAGAAGGTATTTTCTGTCCATCTAAGTTGTTAGAAACCACTGGTGATGTACTGGTGTAGCTGCTGCTTTTCTGTTGCCCATTCATGGGTTGTGTTGATCCTTTATGGGTTATTAAGGATTAGCTGTGGGTATTGCTCCCAAGAAAGGGGAAGCTGTCCAGGTATGGGGTTTGAGGGCAGGGAGTATTTGAGATAGCAAAGAGTGGACAATTTGTGGGTACTAACTTGTGATCCCAAGACTGGAAGAGTTGTGGTGGCAGAGTTCCCTTCCCAGCGTGGGCTCAGCACGGCTGTGTGTGCTGCAGGCACACAGAGCTACTCTGGCATGGTGGTAGCTGGTCCAGAGACACCTTAATCTGCTGAAAAAAAGGGGAAATACTAGTCATGTTCTGCATCTTTTATCACCTCAAGTGTGCCCATACCAGAACACATGGGTTTTTTGGTTTGTGTGCCCAGTGTACAGCACAGCAGATTTTCTCCTGGTGCCAGATGGTAAGTGCTTCACTTTAGCGACTACCACGTTGCCTCTGTAAATTGCCAAAGAGCTTCCCCTGTATCCTGGGGTTGCACCTTCCACCTGAGAGCTGCTTTGGCTGACCTGTTCTTGGAACAGGAGAACTGAACTGATTAACAAACCAGCAAAGCAAGGTTTACTTTGCTGCAGTAACTTGCAAGTATCTGTGCTTGTTTTATGCCTACAGAGAAAAGCTAATCCTTTTTTTTTTCTCTTCCCTTTTTTTGTTGCCTTTTCTTTCATTTTTGTTGCCTGGGATGGAAAGGGAGGTGGGGGGAGGAAAACTGGTGTGACTGTTGGAGTGCTTGGGTACCACTGCAATGAGGTGTGAAGGCATGGAGAAACACTGGGAGCGAAGCACCTGCGTGGTGCTCAGGTTCCGAGCTCCTGGTGCTGCGTAGGGCTTGCTGGGGTAGCTCATCTCTTGGGGGTAACTCCTTGCTCCTGCCTGAGCAACTGGCAGAGGACTCTGTCAGCTGGGCAGTCTGGCACCTTACGCGTCTCACAGGCAGTCCAAGGATTCTTGTTGGGAGAGCAGCTGACTCCTCCTCATACCTCTGTTGTATGTCTTACAACTCTGGGCCACACATACAGCTTGTAGGATGAATAAGGTTTAGCAGAAGCCTTGAGAAGAGCTGTGTGCATGTCTGTTTGTCCTGCTGGCTTTACAGAATGGCAGATGGAGGGGATCTGTGTACTTGGAAGGGCAGAGGAGAGCCAGAGCACTCATGCCCATCCATGTCTCACTCCATGGTGGAGCTGAGGACCCATCTGTGCCAACCAAACCCCATTGCTCTTGCTCACAGTGCTCAAACCATGAGTGCTTCAACCTCTCAACTCGCAGACAGGTGCAGAGTTGCTGCTGGGTTGGTTCAAGTAACCTTCCAAGGGTTAATGTATTGTGAGAAGGTTGCAAAGGGCTGAAGCCTGGAATCCCCTCGATCCCTTGCCTGGAGAAACACAAAGTCCAATAAGCCAGCACCCCTGGATTCGTGTTGGGGGGGATTAATTCATGCACTTGATGTTAAAGCTTGTCCGAGAGGTTTGCATGGGGGGGCCATTGCTAGGGCTGCTTGGCCTCTCTAAATGGTTGCTAGGGCCCTGGCATCAAGGGCCGATGTAGCTGCCCACAGCCACGGTCACGGAGGGAATTACACAGCCACAAAGAAATTGTTATTCTACATAATCTGCTCTTTGGAGAGTGACTGTGGGGAAACAGGCTGGCCCCAGCATGCCGCCAGCTCTGTGATCATAGAAGCGTGCTGGCTGCAAAGATCGGCCAGGGCTCGCCTTCTGATCTGGGGACACCAGGGCTCGAGGCGCTAATCTGCTTTATCAGCGATTTCTCTCTCCTGACACAAAGGTGTTTACTTGTTTTAACATCTCCCAGGACTCTATTTCTCCTTTTGTGTGGTCTTTATCCCCCGACGAGGGCTTTAGCCCAGATTACAGACAGAATTAAGGCATTTGGCGATGTGCCTCAGAACTGTGTGATGCTGGATCAAGGAGCAGAATGTAACAAAATAATGGAGGGAGATGTTGGGAGTGACCCCACTGCGGGATCCGTGCTGTTGGCTTTCAGGACTGCTTCATTGTCCTGAGAACCAAGAGGCTATTGGAGAGGGGTGGCCGTGCAGCAGAGTTTGAAAAGCAGGTGCTTCAAGTTTTATTGTGTCCAGCATTTTTCATGTAGAGGGTGTGAAGAGAAGAAGGAAGAAAAGGAGGGTTTACAATAGGTGGCCATTTCAAGCAGCTGGGCAGATTGTCCACTCCATTCCCAAGAGTCTGTCATGTCTGGATGTCACTGGCTGCTGCAGCAGGTGGAGTGATACTGGGACGGGCTGTGCCATGCACCTGATTCAATTTTGTGTGACCCAGGGAAGGGGCTCAAGCTTCTTCTTGAAGTCTGGCAGGGTGGGACCTCACCAAGCACCATCTACCTGGTGAGCTGCTGGTTCTGCACATGAACAAGCAGCAGTCATACCGCCACAAAGCACCCAGCACAGAGCTTCGTGGAGATCTTGCTTTTGCTCTTTCACTGCAAGCAAGGAATTAAAAAGGAGGAAAGGGTCAAAAAAAAAAATCTAGCCTTTGGAAGGTCATCTCCAGAGCAACCTTGGAGTGGTTGCTTTTGACCTATCACACTCAGCCCCAGAATGTTGTTTGCAGAATGTGGTGTAACTGGAGGGAGTTGAGGAGAGCAGACATGGCAGACTGGGTTGGGAGAGTCTGATTTGCTTGTGCTGTGTGTCAGAGATCCAGGGAAATACCCCAGTGGGCAGTATTTTGAAGGACAGAGTATGGGATGGGCTTGAACAGGTAAATGGCTCATGCAGATTATCTGGAGTCTGACTAAGATGGGAGTTGTCTCCTATGGAGGTGGAGCCATATAATTCAGAATACCGGTCACTTCTCCCAGGAAAAAGGATTCCATTCTGCTGGGGGTCAGTTACGCCTGTACCTTGGCTCTTCCTCTTTCCGCTGGGACTCCTGCTGGTCATCCTTCATGACAGTTAGTGGCCCAACCAGTAGCAGAAGCTGGGGGTGGGAGAGGAAAACTGTGCAGGCTTTTATATTCTGTTAAATCACAGAAATGAGATCTGGAAGACTTCTGTGACACCATCTCTGCTCTGGCCAGCTGAAGTGGAAGGGCTTTTTGCTCTGAATGACTCTTCCCCTAATGTGTTTCATTGCAGCGGTCAGCTGTTGACCTGTTTAGGGACCGACTTCCACCGTGGAGCTGGAGTCCTGGATGTGTTCTACGAAACACCCTCCCTTCTCCTTTCTTGTGGGTATGACACCTACATCCGCTACTGGGACATACGGACCAGCACCAGGTGAGCCTGCCCTGCTGCCATCTGGGGCCCATGCAAGGCTCCTGGACTGTCCTTGTGCAGTGTCTGGGAACTCAGCTCTCACTGAATTAACTCCTTCAGGCAAAGTGGATGGAGGAGTGGAGGCTCAGCCCTGCTCTGGTTTGTGTTGTCCTTGCAGGAAGTGTGTCCAGGAGTGGGAAGAGCCCCATGACAGTGCCCTGTACTGCATAAGGAGTGATAAGAACCATATGATTGCCAGCGGCTCTTCCTACTACGGCGTGGTGCGCCTCTGGGATAAGCGGCAGACTCGGTGCCTGCAGGTGAGCACCGGTGGGAGGCTGGGCAGCAGCAGAGGTTCTCAGCTGTTCTCTGGCAGCCCAGTGCTCATGCCTTGTGGGAAAAAGAAAGAAGGGCTGCTGGGCTGTCTTGGGGCTAGTCCACCATGGCAAACCTAACCCATATGCAGGGAAAACCTGCTTTGCTCAGACATCTCAGCTTTTGGATCTGTAACGCCAGCCAGGGTCTTTGGGCTAACCTCTTTTCTGAAAGATTGATTCTCCTGTTTTGCAGAGCTTTCACCTGTCTTCACCCACCAGCAGCCCAGTGTACTGCCTCCGTTTCAGTACCACCCACCTGTACGCTGCCCTGGCATCAGCCCTACACGTCCTGGACTTCACAGCCTTGTGAAGGGCACCACAGCTGCCTCTGGTGACCCCAACTCAGCAGAGCTGACACTTGGCTCAGGGAATTGCAGGGTAGGAGAGGTGAGAAAGGCCCACAAGGCTTCTGAAGGGACTTTTTTCCTGCCAGAAAGCTACAATGAAGAGTGCACAAAGGGCCAAACTTTCTCAACCTCACCTGCCTGTTAGTGAAAATAATAGGCCAATTGTCCTTTACCCTTTTTATTTTGTGCAAGTCAGGGTTTGTTTTATTAATTGTGTTCCTTTTTTTCTTTTTTTTTTTTTTTTTTATTTTCCTTTTTCTTCCTGTGGATACATCATTTGAGGGGCAAGTTGAGCCAGGATGCCCCATCAGCTATGTGCTGGTCAGGTTGAGATCAGCCAAGCTCTAAGCATATGAAGCAAGACTAGGCTGTGTGTGGGGTGGACTGATTTGGTGGAAGGGAAAGGCGCCTGGAGTGAGGCTCACCTTTCTCCTTAACTTGCTGTCCTGACAGCTGCTTGTGTTGTCCTTCACACCCAAGAGCAACAATTGAGCTAAAAGACAGAGCCAGCCCTGCTTTCAGTGTGCCTCCCCAAGCTGGCCGTCAGGTCAGGCTGTGCACTTGGCAGGGCTGAAATGGTCATGTTTTGCTAAATAAAACTGAAAGGAAACAGAAGAGATTGTATGTTTTGTTTCAACTTCTGAAGGGGCTGTGATGTTACCTGCTGATGGCAGGGGCCTGGCTGGGTGGGGGAGGTTGGACCTATTTTCAGATGCTGTCTCCATGTTTAAGAGATCTCTCTCCCTGGCTAGACCCTATGACACTGCTGCATTGAAGGCAGTTCCTGGGAGCTTGGATTTCCTGTCACTTTTTCAAACAAGAATTCAAAAAGTAGAATTTGTGACTCATTTGGTGCCTGTGTAATGAAGCAGCAAACCAGACCAGTTACAAACACCTGGATGTGATTTACTGGGATCCTGTAGGCACATCCAAGTGGGCTCTGCTCCTTTTTGTGTCATCGTTCTGAACCTGATGTGGGTCTCTGAACAGCTATAGCTTTCAGTGTGCTGTGTGCTGTCTGATTGGATGTGGATAATCTGCTGCGAGTGAATACAGTGGTGTCTGGAGTCTGGCCCTCCTTGGGGAAGGAAGTGTGGAAACCCTACTTGGTTCTGAGTTTGGGTATCCTGGATAGGTAAAGGAGAGGTTTTTATCACAAACTGGGAGCACTTCTAGGGTGAGCCACTCAGCATGGTGCTTTGTTAGAACGTAGTTCATTTCCACTGTCAAGGGGCTGCTCTTCCCTTGTGATGCCCAAGAATTGGAGGAATGTATTTGCTGGAGCCCCGGACTCTAAGGAATTGTCATGGTTTGAAAGCAGCCTCATCGGGCAGCTATGTTGGGAGCCCATGAGCAGCTCACTGGAAGGTAGGGTTTGTAGGGTTTGTTTGGGTAGTAACTATTCAAGTATGAACCGGAATGGAACAACATTCAGAAATCTAAGCAGGGCTGTTGGAGAGAAGTTGGTAAAGCAGCACTGTTAGGGTTGTCCCTGTGCAGTGAGATTTGCAATGGGCCATGTTTGTGCCTTTGCAGAAGGGTGGGCAGCTGCTGCTCCTGAGCCAGCCAGCAGCCCAGCCACTGCTTCCCCTCTGTGCCATGCAAACTGAGGCAGCTGCACGTTGGTTCCTGCGCTCTGCACAGCCCTCTCACGTTATGGATGGCTGGCACTAAGGAAGGAGCTGTGCGTCTTCCTCTTTACCCTGTTTCATAGGCTGTGCCCACTCAGGTCTAAGCATTGATGCTGTTTGCAGAGATAGCAAAGTCACCAGAGCATCCTGGCTGCACAGAGGAGCTGCATAACTGCACAGGAGGGAGCTGCTTCCAAACACATCCCAGGCAAGTAACGGGTGTGAGGAGGGAGTTCTTGTTTTCCAGACATTACTGCCTTCAGCAATGGTGGCAGATGGGGAATTCCCAAGGTGTCATGTTGCTCATGGAAGATGGGGACAGGGCTGCTGGTTGTGGATGTGGTGTGCTTCTTTTGCATGCTACAGCTTCCCACAGTTCACAGAAGGGTCATTCCCATCCCTGGAAGTGTTCCGGACCAGGTTGGATGGGGCTTTGAGCAGTCTGGTCTAGTGGAAGGTGTCCCTGCCCATGACGGGGGTTAGAACTAGATGATCTTTAAGGTCCCTTCCAACAAACCATTCTATGGTTTTACAAAATGTCTGCATAAATCAGCAGGCCAGGCAGCAGACAGGTCAACTGCCCTGCCATCTTCCTGGACTTACAGAGATTCCTCCAAATGGCTCTTATTAACAACAGAACTCATTTTTATTAGATAAGGCAAAATAAACACCATGAAGCTGTGCCAGAGAGCTGCCCCTCACCTCAGCCTCTTAGCAGCCACTGCCTACTGGGTCTTACAGTCTCCATCCCCACCGTTAGCTGCCTTTATCTTCTTCAGCTCCTTCTGCAGCTGCTCTTCTGCAGCCAGGATCTCCTTCGGCTTCTGGTACTGTAGGACAGAGAGAAATGCTCTTAGCACTCCTGAACTCCTGTTCAGCCTCTGTTCCAAGCAGACCAACTGGGGCCTGTTGCTGCTGGCCCAGCAGGGGCCCTCCTGGTAAGGGAGGCCTTGCCATTACCAGCTGCCTCTGAAGCCCATTTAGAGAGGTGGTGCCATCAAGCTGGAGACATTTGCCAAGTTCTGGAGTGCCTTTTACAGTGCAAGTAAAACTTTCCAGTTCGATGTGGAATCCTGGCCCCCACCAACCCCTCTGGAATATCCTGGCAAGCAGATCCTTGCTGTGCTCGCTGACCGTATGCTCACAAGTGTTTTATATATACATATAAAATATGCCTTTTTTTTTTTTAAATGCAGAGAGAAGTAAGAGTTGCAGTTCCTCTGTCTTCCTCTCAGAGGCCTCTCACCCAGCTGCAGCTTAGCTGTGTGCAGGTGCTTTTTGCAAGGTTTGGCCAGTAGAAAACAGAAGCTCAGGAAGACTCAAGGTGCTCCTCTTAGCCCGTTTCTTCTCCGTGTGCAGCCCAGCTCTGCTGCCAGGTTTCCCACGGAGGGTGTGCCCTCTGTGTAGCTGACTTCTGCACTGAATAGGACAAGCACCTGTTGCTCAAAAGCATCTGTCTGCTCCTTGCAACAAGAAGTGTGTGCCCATATTGCTAGTCTCTTGCTTCCACCATGTGCGTGGAAGTGTTCCCTCTCTGACACAAAGCAGCAAGTGGGTTTTTTTTATTATTCTCTTTTAAGACTGCGAGACCTCGAAGTGCAGCAGGTCCTTGGGCTCTTATGCTCTGAGACAAGAGAAACTTAATATCACTTGAGAGTGGAGACTTGCTCAGGCCTGATGGAGGGAAAACGTGGAAAATAGGGCACGACACTCTTCCACCTGCATGTCACCTTGAGCAGCAGGCAGGGCCCCTCCTGCAGCCTGGGATCTCTTGGCTAGTGTCAGCATGCCCAGTGTAACCTGAAACTCCCACCGACTGTGTGACAGAGAAGGGGCTGCAAGGGTGACCCTCAGCAGATCTCCCTGCTCTGCCTCATTTCCCCATGTGTAAGAATTTTAGCTTCTTTGTGGACATAAAGAGAAGGGCAAAGTGCTGTTCTGCATGGCTAAAGCCTCACCGTGATGATCAGGGTGTTGTTGGCATGGGTGAAGCTCAGGGCAGCTGCATCCAAGGGGAGGTGGTATCGGTCCAGATCAGGAATAGAGAACTTTTTATAGTACCTACACATGAGAGAGGAGACAGAAATAAGGATGGTGAGGTTTCTATTTCCCCACTAGCAGTGCTGAGACACAGACTGCTGTTCTGCAAGGTGTTTGTGAGGACAATAGACCTTTCAGGGTTGGCAGGAGGCCCTTGTGCCATGTTGCATGCCTGCCAGTGCCCCCAGGTTAGCAGGAGCACTAGAAACAAACCTCCAAACTGGAAATCAGAGCTGGCAAAGTCCTGAAGAGCTTTGGTGTGTGACAGCAGTCTTGGTCCTCCAGCTTGCCCTTGTGTAGTGCCAGATATGGTTAAACTACTCAGCTGTACCAAGGTGTTAGTTGTCTTTTTCCCTGCTCATGGCCTCTCATTCCCTCTAAGTAGCAGCTTCCTTTAGCTTTTGTCAAAGCTCTTGTGCCATATGACTGACTTTCATCAGTGAATGATTTAATTTCCTCAGTGATGCACCATTTTGTGTTGCAATCCTTCCTAAACCTCTCTTTTTAACTTCTTGCTTTACTTCCTAGGTAACTTCTTGCTTTGGTGGCACGGTGGTGCTCAGGCATACCCCTGGGCACAGATCTCCAGGTGTAACTGCCCACAATCACCTGAGCTTCTGCTCTGCAGCATCTCCGTGCACCCCCATGGTGGCTGTGGTGCTCCTCTGCACTTACAGCTCTCCTAGTTGTTCCTTCCCTGGGTTCTATCCCAGTCTTCCAACGACCTCTCACATCGAAGCAGAGGACAGAGAGATTTTTGCCAGCTACGAGATTTCCTAAGACTTTGGAGCAGGTAGACCTGTGTCTGTGTGTTTGCCTGAGATCTTCTGTGCTTGGCATGGATCACCCTGTATCTACTGCTTTTCTCTGGGGCTGCACCAAATACACTGGCTGGTGGTCCAGAGGCATGACTGGATTCTGAGTCCATTCCAGCACTCTTGTGGGCAAGCCTCTCCAAGGAATTGGCCTGTAGCTGGTACTGAGGTGTCTGGAGCAGAGTGGGAACAGGCAGCAGCTGCTACCATGCCATGAGAGGTGGTTCTCAATTCAGCTGGCTGTGTGTGAGGCTTGGCCTCTCTGGCTACCTCTGCCCAAATTGCAGTTTATTTCCAAGTCACGGTGAAAACAGCTACAAAGGGCAAATGGCTCTCCCGGTGCAGTGGGAGGAATGTACACGGCTTGTTACCGCAGGGCTCAAACCGTTCTGTGTTGTCACTGCTGTCGGTATTTGGAAAAGGTGGCAGACATGGATAATAAGGGAGATGTCAAAGGTTAAACAGCAGAGATTAGATGAACACAAAGACATGTTAAGGAAGTGTTAACTTCTTACCGATTAGACAAAAAAAAAGCAGTACACAGAAAAAAACCACTGTTTCAAAGGGCCTTGGGAGTCATCAATGAAACAGCAGCATTCTGCTGCCCCAGGACTAAGGAGAAGAGGAGAAGAATGGCTTTGGCTGGCCTCAAACTAAAATCTGTGACAAGATCAAAGGAAACCAGATCTGCCTTGCCACCCCCTCCTCCTCCTAACATTACCACTGCCTCTCACTACAATAATTGAATCAGGTTTGGCGTTTGGGGAGGTGGCTTTCTAGGTTTGTTTTTAGAGTTCAGTTTAATGGATTTATTTTACAGCAAGAGGTTTTAAGCAAATCCCACTTGAGCAGCCCTTGCCGTGGCCAGAGGGAACAGAGTGAGTGGAGGAAGTGAAGAGCTCCTGTCTGAGCTGGGGAGGTAGCTGATGGGTGGTTATCCCAGCCGATGCAGGCCGATTCTCTGCCCTCGCCTCTCACCCCATGGCCAAGGGCAGTATTACACTCTGAGCCCAAGTCCTGGCCCGAGATCCACAGTACGTATGTGAAATCACCTCTGTTATTTTCCTACTGGAAACCCACTTTTTGTCAGCCCGTAAGGAAAACTGCTACTGGTATGCTGAGAATTTAGAGCTGAACTACTCAGTAGTGACTTGGCAGCCCATCCTGTTACTTGTGGCTCTGGCTGGCGGTCAGCACAGCTCTGTTGCTCAGAAGCAGCGTGGCTGACTTCCAAGGGTTGGAGAGGCTCCGAGGCTTCCTTTCTCTCCCATAGTGATGTGCGCCCTCTCTGTGGATTCCATGCTGTTGTTGCTATCTTGGAATTAGTTGCTGAGTGGTGCCTTGCCCTGGCCAAGACCCAGGAGAAATGATCTAAGATATCTTGGAGCCTGTACTAAGTGTGCCAGTGCTGGAGTCTGTTCCCGCTCCCTACTGACAGCAACGTCATTCTTGTCCCCAGTGAAGTGGCTTTCAGCTTTAATTCTAAAAGTCCTTAAGTGTCAGGCCATGAGTTGCTGTTGGGTCCTCTGACACTAGTTTGTGAGAGAATAATTGTCAGCTGCTCATGGAGGACTCTCCTGAGAGCGGTACAGAAAAGCCTGAAGTCAGGTAAGGCATAGGTAAAGCCTCAGTGCTACATTATAACCTTACAGCATCTATGCAGGAGGTTCCCACATACACACGCAAGGAACTTCCCACATACACACCACTATCAGCAGGACTGGGAGTAGATACGCCTGTCTGTGACAGTATCTGGTTGGATTTATGATCAAGTACTCCATTCCTGTCCTAGCTCCATGCGTATCCATGTGTGGCCAATGGGAATCTCATTCATCTTCTGCTACACAGGTAGCTACTAAAGCACCACTGTTCTGTGAATCCCTCTGTGTGCATTTAGGCCAACATTTCTGTATTAGAGCTGTAATTGCTTGCTGTTTCTATGAGGTAACTTCCCTCTTCCCAGCCTTCTGGTTTTGAGCCCCTAGGTGTGCTGAAGTGCAGAGTTCCAGCAGCCCTTTGCCGGGAGACTCGCGGGTGCCGCGTCGCGAAGCCCTCGGCGGCCGAGGGGCCGCAGTTCTGTGCCGACAGCACCACCTACAGCCACTTCCATCAGCTTCACTTGTGCTCCCAAGGCTCGCTCCGTGCACTCACTTCCCAGTACTACAGCTCATCTTGGTTTATCTGAGGCTGTAGATGCTTTGGGACACACACAGTGTGTGTTTCATTCCATGTGAGATGCCATGTACTGACACACTACAAGATGTAGCTTTAAAAGCATTTTCCATTTTTTTCCTCCAATCTCAAATCTCTTCTGGCAGAATACCGTGGTGCTTCCTTTCCAGATTCAGTCTGCCTTTTTGGCTTGCTACCTCCAGATCATATCACTGGCATTGTGACTACAGGACATGTTTATGCAGGGAGATCTGTCTGTCTGGGTGCCCACGACTTTGCTGTATATGTTGAATCCTGCAGCATTCTGAGATGCACTGACTAAATCAGAGGGAGATGATGGAATGTTCTAGCTTCAAGAGGTCTGCAAGGCTCTTACTTTATTTTCCTAAGGAAGTGACATCTGACAGGGCAAGAACAGAGCAAGCAACCACCCTACTGGAGCCAAGATGAATTTGCAGTGGCCAGTGAGGGCTTGAGGAACCCTACTGTAAACGTGTCTGAGGCAGTTGGGAGCGGAAATCGGGCAGCAGGAGACGTGCTGCAAGGTGGGGCTCCTCAGCCTTTGCACACTAGAAGAGGGGACAGCCCCCTGTGCAATCACTAGCCTGCCCTCTGTGCCAGCCCACCCCAAGGGACTGTCAGCACTGGCAGTGCTGTCCTTACTGACTTCTTGTTGGTGGTCCGGATGACACAGCAGCGCTGCTCCTCCTCCACGGAGACACTGTAGACCTCCTTGGGGTAGGGAAGGTTACGGATCCGCCACTGGAAGCTGCTCAGGGTATCCTTCCTCATGAAGATAGGCTACAGCAAACAAGTACCTTTAGCAAGACCCCTCCAGCTGTCTCCTCTCCTCCCTGTCTCCTTCCTGTACTACCTTGTGAGACTCCACATGGGAGTCGCTGTTCTTTCACGCTGGAGCATTAGGTTGTAAGTCAGGAAGCTGCCTGAGCATCACTTTCCTACAGCTAGGACTGCTCTGCCTTTGCCCAGGGCACTGCTTGCGGGAGCCTGAAAGTGTTCAGTGAGGAAGCCTTGCAGTACAGAGTTACAGGGGCCTCTTCCTCACAGGCAACCAAATATTGAGCTCTGCCTGCTCTAGGAACCTGCTGGATTCAGTCCTAGCTCTGCCCCAATTTGCGGTGCAGAGCTGTGCTTGTGTTTCAGGTCTGTAGAAAAGACAGTGAGAGACTAAAACATCTGTTCCCTAAGCTAGAGGGGTGTGAAGATGGAACAGGCTGTGCTCTATTAAGGAGCAGCCTGCTATGCACTGCCCGTGCCTCTCATTGGTATCACCTCTGTTTTCTATCCCCTGACTTGTCCTGGCACTGGCCCTCCTGTCAGCCTACTCTTTCAAGCCAGGATAGCAGTCGGCCAACACAGCAGTACAGTTTCTTCACTTAAGGAAACTACAAATCTCTTGAAGATCCCTCAAGAACCTAAGCTGTGCCTTCTTTCTACTCAGCCCTGCAGTTTTGGGGTGATTTATCGCAGAGTGCTGGGTGCGTTAAGGCTGTCTCTTGGTGATCTGCTCTCTACCAACTACTGCTGTAAGCACAAGACAAGGTAGTTTTAGGTGCAGTGGTACCTGCAGACCCTTACATACATTTGAGCTGCTCTCTGTTATAAGCTCTGACTCCAGTGCTCCCAGGAGCGGCGAGGTCGGCTCTCCCACTTCCACCTGCCACTTGCCAGTGCCCCCAAGGGTGTTCTTCTCTCGCCATTTTCTACCTGGGGAAGAGAGAAGAAGGGTTTTCATTCTGCTCCATAAGAACTCCAGCAACTGACTGCAAAAGCTGCCCAGCACAGTGAGATGATATGAATATATGTATCTTAATTCCAGTAATTTCCATTTTGGTGTGAGTAGATCTGCTAGTTGGCCTATTCCTAGGTCAGAAATTCTGTACTGAATGCCTCTCTTTTTTGCTACTTGGTGCTGAAGCCATGGTGGGGTTGCAACAGGTGCTGTGCTGCAGCTGATGTGGTTTTGGACAAGAGCCATAATCGACACCTTGTCTGTGGTAGCAGAAGCCACCAAAAAGCATATTTCAGCCCTTCATGTGGTACAGACTCGGTGCCTGGCAACTATGATGGCAATCTCATCTAGTCCATCCAAGTCTCTTGTGACGGATGGGATGTTTGGGGGGGATCCTGGGCTAAAGCAAGGTCTGCTATGCCCTGAAAGTCAGAGAACCCTGGCTGCAAGCTGAACCCTACTTCTGTCCCTACAAAATTCCACTACAGACATGCTTGTCTCCCAAAATAGGTAGGGATGATTTGTTCCTGACCAGGTGGTCCCTCTCAACAACCCAGCCCTGAGCGTATAGACCCACTGCTCTGCAGTTCTGCCCCGACCCGCGTCTGCTGGGGGCCAGCTGAGAGCACCACTTACTCATTAACTGTCCAGTCTTAATGTCGTACTCTTCGGCCATCTCCTTCCCATCCTCGAACAAGTAGTGGATCTTCCGCTTCCCTAGAGGCAAGACAGATCGTGAGAGGAAACGGGATACACCTACCCCCGGGTGTAGGGCTCTGTCCCACTGTCTGGGGCCCTATCCCATTGTCCGAGACCCCGTCACACTGCCTGGGGGAACGGGGCACTGCCCCGCGTGCCCGCGTTGATGGCCTTGTGTCCTTCCCTGGGGCCCTGCCCGGGGTGCGGGGCTGTGTCCGGGAGCGCTCCCCTCCGCGCCCGCTCGCTGCAGGACCACCCCACACCCCGCGGCGGGGGCAGGCGGGGGCCGTCCCGACCCTCGCCCCGCGGTTACCGTCCTGCACCAGCGCCGTCTCG
>VZTD01002416.1:342731-389342 GCA_013397725.1 Rhagologus leucostigma | reverse complement strand
CAGCCAGCTCGGCACCGCCATGGCGGCCGCGCCGTCACCGCGGCAACGCGGAAACTTCCGCCCGCCGCCCGGAAGCGCTTCCGGCCCGGCCGAGCTGAGCGCGGCCCTGCCCCGCCGCGGCCCCGGCCCCGCTCCCGCTCTCCTTCGGGGCCCTTCCCCTCTCCGGCTGCGCCCCCCTCGGCTCCCCCGGGCACAGCCGCGAGGCCTGGGGGGTCGTTCTTGCCCCCGAGGTTGTGGGTGCTGCCAGCCCCGGCTTGGTGGCCTTGAAACCTTCACGGCCAGAGGAGGCTGGCAAGCCAGGTTTGGTAGCCCGCGCGTGGGTTGTGGCTTAGAGGAGTTAAAATACAGCCTGCAGAGACACACTTCGGAGCCCTGGAACGTACTTGGGCACCCAGAACCTTGGCGGGCTTTTGGTCTGGGTTTTTTCTTCATCTATTAGAAAGGATTACTGTTTCCAGAGGGCTCTTTTTGGTCAAAACGACCTGAAAACTGACACGTTTCAGTGAAGGTGAGTTTTAGAAGTGTAGCAGGGTTTCTGTTCCGCTGGAGCTGAACTCTTCCTCGCAGAAGCAAGGACTTGAGTCGAGCTCCAGGTTGGTCTTAAGAGGATTATGTTTAATGCTCAGATGAGAAGGTGACCATAGCAGGAAGCCATGGCCAGGTGGGACCATTTTCAGCGTTTCCGGGTTTGGTAGGATAGGTTTGTGCTGGACTGTGTGTGAGAAACCTCTTAAGAGAAACAGAATGCTGCACAGAGAGGAAACCAAGCTGGTGTTGACTCAACGCTGCAGCCACATGGTGTGGGCTGTTGAGATATAGCGATTCAGGGAATTGGGCTACGGAAAACTGAGCTTCCTTGTAGCCTGGTAGTTCAAGCTCCAAAGTTTGCTTTTGCAAGGCTTGTAATGGTAAAGCTACAGTTGTACCCATATTGAACTCGGCTAGTTAGTCTTTAGTAATTTGCTGTTTCCAAGATGAAGCCAAGTTGGGAGTTTTCCTCATGTGGCTGTGTGAAACACTTGGTGTCAATCAGCTGTTTTATCTCATGGGTGACTGCATTTCAGCCCTGGCAGAAGAGGTCTCTTGGGAATGTGCTTAAGAAATACCTGGGAAATAAAGTTGCTTCTTTTGGCTGAGCAGATAGGAGCTCTAAAATGTTAAAGTAGTTGAATGCTTTCCGTTGAAAGAACTCAGCTGTAGAGGTTTCTAAGACATTCAGGTAGGGTTCACTTAAGTGACTTTCTGACTGGTTTTTCTGACCTTGTGGGCTGCAATTCTTGATTCCGGGTGCCTCCCTCAGGCTGAGCATTTTTGGAAGGCAACAACAACAAAGAACTTAAGGACAACAAAGACAGTGAGCAACATGAGTGAATCTTGAGTTATTGTGATTAGGTAAGATCTAAGCAACCTTGCTCTTTCTTATTTGTATTTAGTAATTGCTGCTAACCTTCCCACCAGGCCTATGGAGCCACGAGGGATTGTCAAAGCCTTTCCCAAGAGGAAGAAGGTGAGGGATGACTCGGGGAAAAGCATCCCTCCAAAGATCTTGAAAGAGGAAGGAACAGAGATACCTGAGGGTAAGTCCTGTGTCCCTATGATGTGGGATATAATACTTATACGCAGCTGTACTGTTTCCCAAAGGCTTTTTCTGGCCCTCAGTGTGTTTTCCGTGTCCAGCTGGAGCCCCCCAAAGACTGCCTGCCAGGGCTGTTGCCGTCAAGTCCCGTGTGAGAGATGTAGCCCTGCTGGCTCAGGGCGCTTTCTCTTATCACTGTGTCCCTGCCCCTGTGCTTTCCTCAGCAGAGTGGCTGAAACCAGTCATCGCCTATGTGTTGCAAGCCGGCATTGGCCAGGCCAGGGCCGAGATCTTCCACAGGCAGGTTGTCCAGAACGGGGGTGTCGTACACAGCCAGCTCTCCTCGGAGGTGACGCACGTCATTGTGGCTGAGGACATGGACTGTGATCGCGCCTTTCGGCTCCTCAAGTTGACCAAGCTGCGCCCGGGGCTGCAGCTGGTGAAGGCATCCTGGCTTAGTGCCTGCATTAGAGACCAGAAGCTGCTCAGTACTGCTGGCTATGGTGTCTTTATCCCTCCCAGGTATGGAAATGCCACACTGCCATCCCTACCTGCAGTTTCTCTGTCCTAAACTGAACAGCACTAAAATCTGTCCTCTGCTCAAAGTCTTGGACTGCAACTCCTTGCAGCTCCTGTGAGCATGACTCAAAGTTCTGTGGGGTAGCAAAGCATGTAATAGGGCCCAGACATACTACCAGAAGTCCTGTCACTTGCTACAGGTGCTAAAGGCACATCTTCCTGATCCATCAGTGATAACAAAATGTGTCTTAAAAACACTGAGGGTTAAATACTCTTTCTTACGTATTGCAGATGAAAGGTAGAGAGAGAATTGGCAACTAGGTGCAAGAGGAAATAAAGAATGGAGCAGCAGGCACAGGTTAGGATCAAAATGTTTTGGCAAAGTTTTGGAGAGAGAGTCTAAGAGTGAGGTAAATAGGAGCGGAAGTTGCAGGTCAGCAAGGTAGATGGTAACTGGGGAGTTGAGCTAAAACCAGAGTAATTAATCTGTGATCTGAGAGAGTACAATTCATATGGGTCATTTGGTCCATCCCAAAACATGCAGAAGGATTTCTTGGTCAAACTTCTGGGTACTGAGAAGTCCTCCTTCTCCAGTACTAAGACATCCAACCCATGGCAGGTACCTGGAGGAGGGAGAATTCCAGAAAGAACAGCAGCAGATCCTGGACACAGAACAAATCCAGCCCTCAGCAGAGGAGGGAGCAGTGAAACTAAATACTGAATCACAGGTGGAGGATTCCTCACAGCGAGGCTTGGGCACCCGTGGACAGCAGCAACCGGCTGAGGTGAGGCTTTCTTGCACAGATCCATCTCCTTGTGAACAGATCCTGCATGCTGCTTTTCCTGGCTAAGAGCATCCCTGATCCCTGCAGGGATACAATGTGAGATTTTCTCAGCAAAAGGAAGGTGCTTGGATGTTTCAATGAGTTGTACTGCCAGACTCAGGCTGTGGACATGGTTATTGCTTCTCTTTGTCCTTTTTCGGTGTTAAGAATAGAAACAACGCCCTTTAAATTGCTGTTCCCATCAGAACATTTCCAGCTGAAGCAGTCCTGGTGCTCTGATCAGGCCAAGGCTCACTATGGTGATATTCACTTACGTCCTTTTCAGGAATATTCCCTGTCTGAGAATATCTCCCTTTCAGGAAGCTGTCTCTGATATTTCATTCCGTGTTCCTGCCTTAGCCATACGGACCAGTTCTTCACTCCTTGGCAAACATTCTGTTCAGACACGTTTGTACAGTGGATCAGGTTCCTACCAGAAGGATTGTGGACGTGTTCTTGAAATATCTGTGTTTGGTTATTAGTGGCTTCTGCTGTGAGTCAGCTTC
Organism: Rhagologus leucostigma; assembly: GCA_013397725.1. Classification (NCBI taxonomy): domain Eukaryota; kingdom Metazoa; phylum Chordata; class Aves; order Passeriformes; genus Rhagologus; species Rhagologus leucostigma. The sequence continues at coordinate 385,917 of VZTD01002416.1, read as the reverse complement.
TCCGGCCTGCTGTTAGCTTTCCTTCCTTTCTGTATTTTTGCTCAAGTTTGCTGAATTCTTCTTGGGCATTGGTGTCATTCAAATCTATCCATAGCAAAGTTACCTCAAACATCCCCAGCAGCTGCCTTGTATTGCTGACATCTGTTTTGCAACGCAGTCCAAATTTTTGTTGCACAAAACCCTGCAATTATTCTCTACCTGGCAGCTCACTGAGGGCACAAAAGCCACATTTGTAGACATTTCAGTAAAATCCCTTGTCCCATGCTTAGACTATGTGACTTGGGGAGGAGTTGGGTACCTTGAGACTTTAAAGACAACCACTCGAGAACCAGTTACAACAGTAAAGCTGAAACTTAGTTTAGAAGTAGCTTCTGTTTTTTAAGCACAGAGTCTTTTCTAGTTTGGGTGGATGTTTTTTCTCTAGGAAGTGATGAGTGTGCCAATGTTTCATACTAAACAGGGACTGATCTGGGAGTTCTGCCTTTGGATGTAAACTCCTGTGAGGAAATCCTGTTACCGGTCAGACTGTAGCAACCACTTTTTGGCTGGCATTCAGATGCAGTCTCTGCAAGGCAGCCTCTGTAAGCCGTGCCAGTTACTCTCTGTGAACCCGGGGCTGTCACCCCAGGCTGCCTGCCTCCCTCTCAAGTAGCTTATTGCTACCAGTTGGTTTTGCACGTGCAGTTGTAAAGAATCCATCAGCTTTGCTGACAAAGTATAGAGAGTCAGGGATTTAAGGGCTGTTTCACCTCTGTGCCGCTGCTGGCCAAGAGGATGGGAATTGCTTCCAGCTCCAGCTGCAGAGTTCTTTGCATTGTGATTGGATAATGTGCTCCTTAAATGCTTTTAAGGGACTTACTGACTTATCTGAGCACTCTGAGGCTTTGCTGCCCTTATAGAGAACAGCATCTGAAGGGAGTTGCATTTCAAGACAAACTAAACTGATTTAGTCTATCAAATCCTCAATCTGACCCAGTTTTCAGAGTTATAAAACAAGACTGCAAAACATATCCTGTCTATTTTGCTGAAAGACTTCAGCTCTGTATCTTGCAGGAATTGTGTCTCCAGACCTCCTACCTCCTCAGCCAGCAGAAACAGAGGTTGCAGGGATGTAGCTCTGACTTAGGCTGACACTCTGCAGAAACTCGTAACAGGACATGGTGTGCTGCATGTAATTGCTGGACTGATCCCAAACGACCCTGCACCACTCAGAGTTACTTCCACAACACAGAAGCTCTTGGATCTTCATAGACTCTTGTGTTTATACATCAGGGGAGATGGGGACCCCAGTGAGCTAAGCAGTCTACAAAGCCTCTGTGCGGCTTTCCACTTCTATCCCCTTTTGTTCATTACCTGAAGCCAAGGCTCATTGTTTCTTAAGTCTACACAGAGGCATCCTAATGCTGAGGGTATCAGCAAATGCATACATTGGTTCTTTCTTCTGTCACTGAGGAATGTGGAGTCCTTTGTGTCATTCCTTCCTCCCCCTTTTCTCTTGCAGATAGCCATGGGGAAAATGAGGGGGTTTTAATTTACTACTCTGTTAAGATTTTGTGTCTGTAAACCGAAAACAGAGTTCAGTGCCTATCTCCTGTCATCTGCATCATGGGGTAGAAGTTGCTGAGTCTGAATGCAAGAGATGTGCCTATGCTGCCACCAGACGAGCTAAAAGTTTCCCAGTGGGAGTAGGGAGTCAGGATCTCTGCCAGCCAGGGATGTTGGTATTGTCATACCTTGCTGCTGGCAGCAGTTACTCACTTACTCAGTGTCTTACCTCAGGTCTCAGGGACTTGGCTGTAGGAGGGGGCTGTGTGCTTGAATCACAGGTGGGCAGCAGGATAATCTCCTGTGCAGTGTGAGATGTGCATGTGTAGTTTGAGGCAGTCACTTCTAGGGGTGGCAGTTGGAGCGTGATGTGCCCGGGAGAAAGGGTGGTCAGTGCTCTGGCTTCCTAGTCTCAGAAGTAGCCTGTGCCAAGGGGACATATGAAGCACGCACTTATTCTCACATGGCTGCTTTCTGATCTCTCCCTAAAGAAGTACTCTGATGATGAAGACAGTGAAGGAGAAGATGCTGGTGTCACCCAGGGAGATCTGGAAGCACTGATTTCTGGCCGCTACCCTGTGAAGTCATCAGAGGAGATCAGTGACAGCTCTTACACAGTGGCCCAGCCTCCTAGCAAGTGGGTTTGTGCCCAGTCTTCCAACACCAAGAAGGAAAATCACAACCAATGCATCACAGAGAAGCTGGAAGTGCTGGCAAAGGCTTACTCTGTTCAGGGGGACAAGTGGAGAGCTCTGGGCTACTCCAAAGCGATCAATGCACTCAAGAGCTACTACAAACCAGTCACCTCCTACCAGGTAAAACACCTCCCCACGGGGGTGAAGCAGGGAGATAAACCTTTGATAGAAGTTGTATAGCAAGTGCAGGCTGGGATTTACTGACCACACACAGTATTTTCAGAACAGCAGAAAAATGGAATCTGAGCCTTTTAGGGCCAGATCTGAACACTCACAAGATAAATGCCTTCCTTGGACACAATGCAGGGACATTTTCACCTTCCTCTTCAGCAACTGGCCACCAATAGAGATAACACATAAAATTAACTGGATATGAGTCTTATGGACTGTGGCAGTCCAGCAGTTCAATGTGTTTGTGTTTCAGTCCCATTCTGTAGGCTTGTCCTTTTCCACTTGAATTGATCAACCAAGGTAAGCCTGGGCTAGAGGAGACTGTCAGGCAGAACTAGTCCTGCCACTTACCCTTTACTCATCAAATGACTAACCAGGCTCTGAGTCAGTAGCAGCTCCCCAGCTTGTCTATGATCTTTGCTTTTCCAGTAGCAGCTCTGGTTTCTTTCTAGGAAGCCTGCAAAATCCCTGGGATTGGGAAGCGGATGGCAGAGAAGATCCTGGAGATCTTGGAGAGTGGGCACCTGCGCAAGCTGGATCACATCAGTGAGAGTGTGCCTGTGCTGGAGTTATTTTCCAATATCTGGGGAGCAGGGGTCAAGACAGCTCAGATGTGGTACCAGCAGGTAAGTTCAATGCCTTACATATGAGGCTTTCAGGTTTTGATTTGAAGACCACTGCAGAGTATAGGAGAATTTCTTTCACAAATAGTTTTAATTGCCAATATCTACAGGTAAGATTTAAATCTGGTTTTTTGGGGGAGAAACTATGAGGCTGTGTCCCATTGTGTCTCAGCACCCAGCTGAGACTTTAACTGTGGTGGGCTGGGTAGGGGACAAAGATGTGGAGAGGAGGAGTGGGAGACATGCTGCCTCTGCTCTAGCATCACTTCTTGGAGCTCACATTACACTAGTCATGGCAATGATGTTGGCGAAGAGCCAGGCTTGAATGAGGGCATCTTGTCCATGAAAGCTCCTGATGTAGTTGCTGGCTGTTGGCATGTCAGAGCAACCATCCGTCTTGTCTGGAAGTTGTAAAAATGATTGTGCCGATAGGAGCAGCCCAGCCCACTGGATGGGTTCCTTCTTTAAAAGCAGTTTGTCTCCTGAGTATGAGCTAATGAAGCCTGGTTTCCTCTAGTGTTTGGTTTGTGACTGGATTCTTGATTGCCTTAAAAATGTGGTTGTGTTCATGCTGTTGGCTTTCCATCACTGGGATGTTGTGGGTGTTGTTCCTTTACCTGCAGTATGTGTTTTGCTTCAGGCTGTAGGGACACCATGCCTTAAGAGCTGTCAGAGAAGGGGTGGAGATTAGAGGTGTCCATGGGTAGTGGGATTGCCTAAATCCCTTCTTTTAAGAACCAGGCCCTAAAGTGTTTTCTACAGGTGATCTCAGAAGCCGTGACTTGGCCTGAACTTGAGACAGGCTAAATACAGTCTCCCCAAATCTTGGTGGAAAGTATGTGAAGAGCAAAGTCTTGGTAGATGTCTGAATATCAGCACATGGTCTTGCACTAGGGTTTCCGGACACTGGATGACATCCGCACCAAGGCCACTCTGACCAGCCAGCAGGCTGTGGGGCTGAAGCACTACACAGATTTCCTGGAGCGCATGCCTCGGGAGGAAGCTGCAGAAATAGAGCAGACTGTGAGTAGCTTGGCCCCAGGCCCTCAGAGTGCAGTGCCTGCTGGGACATGACAGGAAGGTACACGCTGTGAAAATGGCCCTTGTGTTATAGCTGAGCTCTTCAGCCTCTCCTCTGAGTGGGGTCAGAGCTTGTGGGACCCTTTTTGGGCATGGGCCCACAAGGCACCTACCTTGCCCCATAAGAAAGTTCAGTGTGAGTGCCTGGCAAGGAGGAGGATACTTCACAGAGGTCAGTTGTACACACTGCTTTGAAAAAAGCTGCATGTGGGATAAGCAGGTTCCCAGCTCTGCTTTCCTGCTTCTCATCATGTCTGGAATGTCAGCTTTCAGCTGAGGTCTCCTTGATGCTGCTTTTCCAAAGGAAGCTGTGAGCACCCCGTGATCTAGTTGTCAGTGAGAGGACAGAGGGTGGATATCCTTGCTGGAAGCAAAGGGCATCCAGGCTGCAAATGAGTGCTGCTTGCTCTAGGATCCCTTGGCACTCCATGACTGTGGGGTGCTAAGCCAGTGTACCCTAATGTGAGCACAGAGCTTGGAGGACACACTGTCATTGCTACCCCTGTGCTCTCCAGTCACCATGGAAGCAGCAGCCAGTGTGACCCTGTCACTCGGCCACAGGGCCTGGCCACGAAGAATACCCTCCTGCCAGGCTCCTGCTGGGGTGTCAGTCCTGTGTGCCGGATTAGCCATTTTGGTGGTGAGTGGTCCCTTTCCCAGGCAGGCTGGGCTGAGGAGCTGGCTCTTGGGAGTGGGTCTATTGTTATCTTGATGGGATTACTGTGCTCCCCTCCATACACACGAACACACCTCTGATCCAGGCCCAGGAGAGAGAATGAGGGATTAGTCACTGTCTGTGCTGCCTGTCACAGTGAGATCTGAGGAGCTTTTAGGCTCTCGGGTGGGGCTGGGAGTTTTCTAGAAATCTTCATTTAAAGCCAGAAGGGGGGCAAGAACACCAGAGGAGGGCTTGCTCCGCATGAGAAAGGCTTGTGGCTTCTTGGAGCACCTTTGGGGCAAAGGTTAATGGGTTTATCTCTTGCTAATGAAGGATGATCCCCAAGAGTGACAAAGGGCTGTGGGCACGGACACTGCCTTGCTGAACCCCAGCCTCTGTGATGGCCTCATCACTGGGAATTGCTGAGCCCCTCATTATTTGCTGCCAGCAGGGTGATTGGCACAATCACACCAAGAATACTTTAGGCCTGTCCAGGGACTTGGGAGCCTTTCTTAAACATGTAATGAATGAAGCCATCAGAATTAGCACTGTCTGCACAAAACAGGAGCTGGGGTCCAGCCTGGAGAAGACCGTAACAGGGGAAGTTCTGCTTATGTGTTTGATTGCTGGCAGCAGCATGTTGGCATCCATTTGGTCTAAAATGCTGGGACAGTTGTGCTTTTTCTGGGTCAGGAAGCCTAGCTCTCCTGCAGAGGCACAGGTCCTGGCAGGAGTGAACTCCCAAGGGCTACTCACAGATCGTCTGCTGTGCTGGGTCCTGCTGGGGAGACGTCATGAGCCCAGCCCTGTTTTTGAAACAGGACCTGTGACCATCACCTATTGAACTGATTCCCTTTGTGGGCAAATCTCGTGAGCCTTCTGCCCATAGGGCAGCTGAAAAACCTCTTATCTCTCGCTGTCTCAGAAACAGAAGGCTCTGAAAGCTTTGCAGTACTTGGCCCCTTCAGCAGTGCTGCATCTTCCTGCTTGTCCCAACCCAGTGCTCCCAAGAGCTGATGGTCGATGACTGGATAGTGTGGCATTCTGCTGGGTGTTTGCAGGACTGGGTGCAGGCCACCCTGGCTCACTCCTCCCCTGACAGCAGGCCAGCCTTCTTGGTGGGGCAGTGTGCCATGCCTGCCAAGTGTATGGCAACTCTGGAGATGCAGGGCAGGTCTCAAGGCAGACACGAGATCCTTTGCTGCCTTGATGGAAAGGGCACGAAGAGGCTGGTCTCTGACTCCTTATCCCTCTTTCTTGAAGGTCAGACAAGCTGCCCTGGCCCTGAAGCCTGGCCTCGTGTGTGTGGCCTGTGGCTCCTACCGTCGGGGGAAGGCCACCTGTGGAGATGTGGATGTGCTGGTCACTCACCCGGATGGGCAGTCTCACCGTGGGGTGTTCAACAAGCTGCTCGACAGCCTCCGCAGGAGCGGTAAGAGGATGGGGAAGCTGCTCTTAGAATGGCCAAAGCGAGGAGGCGGTGAGGTGGATGGCATTCACTGAAGGATAGGTGATCACTTTTCCCAAGGATGGGACATCTTGTTCGTCCTTGAAATTACTGCCCCTGGACCTGGCTCAGCTGTAGTGTTAAGGAGGGAATATTGCTGCAGCTCAGCATGTTATCCCTGGGGTCCCACAGCATGTTTTGAGACATGTCTGCTGCTCTCTGGGCAGTTCAGCACGGAGGAGTCAGTCTCTACCATGCAGCTCCTCTTGGCCTGTTCTCTCTCCCCAGGCTTCCTTACAGATGACCTGGTGAGTCAGGAGGACAATGGTGATCAGAAGAAGTACCTGGGCGTGTGCCGCCTGCCCGGGCCAGCGCAGCGTCACCGCCGGCTCGACATCATCGTGGTGCCGTACCGGGAGTTCGCCTGTGCCCTGCTCTACTTCACGGGCTCGGCTCACTTCAACCGCTCCATGCGCGCCCTGGCCAAGACCAAGGGCATGAGCCTGTCGGAGCACGCGCTCAGCTCGGCCGTGGTGCGAGGTCCTGGGGGTGCCAAGGTGTCGTCTGGCCATACTCTGCCCACTCCCACCGAGAGAGATGTCTTCATTCAGCTGGGGCTGCCATACCGGGAGCCCTCGGAACGGGACTGGTGACGCCTGGTTGTCGCCTTGGGCTCGCTGCTGTGCTGCTGTTTTGAAGGATCTGATTTCCCCAGTGCTGCTCTGTGGTGCCTGCAGGCTGAGGAACATATCCCAGCAAACTGGGGCTCCTTGCAAGTGTGAGGCCCAGCTGCTGGGCAGAGCTCTGTGGCTTCCTCAGCAGAGGCTGTGGGCTGGAACCACACTGGAAGTGCTGTCTTGGTGCAGCTACCAAAAGGGATCACTGCCTGTCAGCTACCCTGGCCCTGCTCTCCCCAGCTTTGGAAGACTGGGCTGCAGAACCTCGCGATCCAGCCCCTGACAGTGCTTGGGAGCTGGAATGCATCTTCCTCTGTGTCTGAGCATTGACACTCCAAAATTTCTATCCTGAGCTGTGAATGAAGGTAACAGGGGTTTAGCTTGGCTCTGTGACAGGCCTTCCCTCTTCTCACTGCTGCTAGCAGCTGCTACTGCAGGAGTCACAAGGGGTTAACCTGTGCTGCTCCTGTGTCCTGTCTGAGCTGATGTGTCCCTTGGTGGGTCCCACTGCACAGGGCCAGGCTGCTGTGACTGCCACCAGCTTTCCCTGGTGCCAGCTAAGCCTTGAAATAGATGCAGGGACCTGAGGTGCTGAGGATCCTCCAGATTCACTGAGAACCCTGGTCTGGCCCAAGAGCTCCTTTTCTCTCTGTGCAGGAGAGGAGCAGAGCTCACAGCTTGGGGAGCTGTGCTTAGGAAGGATTTGAATGTAATGGCACTGAATGTAATCCAGCAGGGCTGTGTGTCTGTCTGTAGGAGGCATGGAGACAGAGAGGAACACAAAGGGACAGTGAGGTTCTAATTTGGGCAAAGCAGAGCTTTTTCCCTTTTTTTTGTGTGTGGAAGCCATGGAGTCATCTGGTCTTTGATCAGGGAAAGTGTGTGTGTGTTTGTGTATGCATGTGCATGTGGCTGGTCCCACCAGTTCAATGGGAGTGAATTTTATTTCTCAGGAAACCTGGACTATTTTATACTGTGGAGATGAATTTCCCAGAGCCGTTGAGTGCTCTGTCTGTTACAGGTACTGCAGTGGTTGCTCCTGGCGGAGGTGCCATGGTGAGCATCTCTGTGCCGGGACCCCGGGGTCCTGCTCCCTTGTGGGGGATCTGGCCCCATCACATGCAGTGACAAAGCTGCGTGTTTGCTGCTAGGGCAGGCACAAACCAGGTGGGTTTGCACAGTTCCTGTGGCTTTGCTGGGGTGGCCCAGACACCAGCAGTGGTATTTGTCAGCCCAGCCTTTCTGCTGGACACCTGAGGGAAATGAATGTCTTTTGGCATGTCTTGGTGCTTTGAAATTTGAAGTGTAATAAATAAATCTCTTCTCTCTTTTCCCTTGGTATCTCTTTTGGTCTCTGCCCTGCAGCTGTTGGGACTTTCTCCTGTGGCTTACCAGGAGCTCCTCTTGTGCTGGCCCATTTTCCTGGTTTCAGTGGAGAACATGCAGTGGAAACCGTCACGCTGTTGGACCAGCACTTCTGGCTCTCAGGGCAGGGAGTTGCTGTCCGCCATCCTCCCATACCATCCTCTGTCCTGGCATCCAGCTGCCCATGTGGCTGAGCTGGGATTGGCTGTTCCCAGAGAAAGGAGCGATTCTTGAGCTCTGAGCCTTGAGTTGAGCTCTTTCTTCAGATGCGGAGTCAGGAAAAGATTGCTGTCAGTTTTTCCATATTCATCAAACAGTAGGGCATGTGGGAGTTGGCTTCTGTTCTATCTCCTGTTCTCTGCCTGGAACACAGCTTGAACTCCTGAGCATGGAAGTGCTTTCGTTATCCAAGGGGAATCAACATCCTGGAAGCCAAGGGTGCACATGGAGATGAGCAGCAGGAATGATTGGCTCGAAAGGGAAATGGAGAAGCTGGAGAAGGACGGGTTGCTGAGGCAAAGGCGGTGAGAACTGAGCTGGGTTATCCAGCAGCAGAGGGGAGGCATCCTCAGACCAGGGGCCTGTCAGGTCCAGGGAGAATTCTTTGACTCCAGGAGGGCTGTGGAGCCCAGGGACCACCCCTCAGGGAAAGGGGTCCCCATCCTTACAGTCAGCCAGCTTTGGCTGGGCAGCACCACATCTGGCTTTGTCCAGGGCTGGAGATAGTCCTGTCCCACGGGGAGGTTAGATGGGGAGGCTGCCTTATATCTGTCTGGCCATGGGCCTTTTTCTGCCTGGGCTGAGGCAGGGAGCTTAATGTAGGACTGCTCAGCTTTGTGCCTTGATGAGCACAGGTTTGCCTCCAGCTCTGGATGCCAGGACAAGCTGTTCCTGGAGGGCTGGGGCTGCCTCTTTCACTGGGGCCACGTGCTGAAGACATCAGTAGTGGCATGGGATATGTGGCACTGCTGGCCCCCCACTCCTTCCCCTTTGTCACCCCTTCCTCCAGGGCCACAGTTCACCACCAGGTGCCAAAGGGGTGCTGCAGCAGTGCCTGACCCTGCTGTTTGTCCTGCTTTTACTTAGGGAGAGGTCGGACATGGGGATGTGTGGGGTCAGGGCTCCTCAGGAGCAAGATTTTGTGCCCATCCCCTTGAGAAATGTCAGGGAGGGTGGCCCTAGTACATACGTGTCATGCGGAGGCCACTGGGGCAGAAATCCCACCAGTCCCCTGCTCTGTGAGGGAACGAGCGAGATGTCTGTCTGTCCCCTTCCACCCCACAACTCCCTGCCCAGGCTCTTTGGAGGGGGCAGAGGGCCCTCCTGTGGCTAACTGCAGCCAGGTGGGCCACGGATGGATAAGGCCAGTTTCCGCTGGGTGTAGCTGTGGGAGTTGAAAGGGGCAGGAGGTGAAGGAGCACGACAAGGAGCTTGTCCAAAGCAGCTGGGGGTGACATTTCTGGATGCTGAAGGCTCCCGCTTCTCCTTCATTCTGGTGCAAGGGGAGAAACATGAGGGAGTGGGCCGTGCTGCCTGCTGTGAATCAGCCCTGCCCTGGGCAGAGGGGACAGAGCTGCCCCACACCTGCTCCTTTTTACACCTCTAATCCCTGCCCTTGCAGCAGGGCCACCCCCTTATCACAGCACACCTCCTGCCTCTTCTAAACCACGGGATGCCACACTTGGGAAGAAGGTACAAGGGACGGGGCTCCTGGGGTGTCTGGGAAGAGGTGGGTGCTGAGTCCCCAGGATGGGTGCAGGCAGGGAGAGCAAACATGGTTTTAGGCATCTCTAACGAGGTCTTGCCTGATTTCTGCTTCCCAGGAAAGGGCTTCAGCTATTCCCCCCTCCCCAGCACAACCCCTCCTGCTCTCCCTGGCTGTGAATCTGATCATCCTGAAAATTAAAAATAAAACAAAATGCAGCAGCACTTAGAGACTGAGTAGAAAGCCATGGAGCTGGGACAGGCCCTCAGCTTCTGCCACACAGCCCCTTGCTCCCACCCTGCCATCCCTGCACCCTGAAGGTGAGTCCAGATTGGGGTCTCAGGCAAGTCCTGTCCCCGCAACAAGCATCTCTCTGCCTCTGTCATTGAAAAGGAAGAGAAACTCTGGAAGAAGGAAAAGCTCTGGGCATTAGGCAGCTCTTCCCACCCTGCTCCCTACCCTGTGGGAAGGACACCCATCCTTAGCTGTCCTGCTTATCCTGCTGCAGGGATGGGAGGGGGCTGGGGGAAAGGGGTGCAGGGAGGGTAGTTTGGCCTCTAACTCTGGCACTTTGTATTCATGAGTAAATATTTGCTAATGGCAGCATGGCTGGGCGAATGTAGGGGAGGTGCTGCTCCCCCCGTCGGAGCAGGCAGGGAAATGAATATGAATTTATCATGATTAGGTGAACTCAGCAGGGAGAGCGGGAGAGAGAGGGCTAGGCAGGGAGGGGGCGGGCGAAGATGAATCTGTGCAATAAAATTAAATAAGGACACCAAATAGAGTCACTTCTCACGCACTCGCCCGCCCTCCCGCGTGCAGGGCCTCTCCTGCCTCCCGCGCTTCTCTGGCTTTGCTGATTTCTCTCTTTCCTCGAATTTATGAGGCCAATTATGAAGATGAGGTTGGAAGTTCTCGGAAGTTCACTAAATGCAAAGTGTGGTCCCTGCTGTTCCCATCAAATTAATTAACCAAGCGCTATTAATGGCCAGGGTGACGTCGGTGTTGTGCGGAGCACGAGGGAAGGGCTGCTGGAGTGTAGCTGAGGAAACCTGGTTGGAGAAGGCCTGGAGGGCAGAGCACACTGCGGGGCATCCTCAGGGCCAGTGGGTGCAGAGTGAGAACCCTGCCTGGCAGCCAGTGGGCAACAGGAGCAAGGACTGCAGCAGGGCATGCACCAGATGCCGGTGTGATGTTCTGTGTCAGTCCCTGTTTCCAGCACTGTTAGCACTGTTTCCTCTGTCTGGAGTAAGATCCAGCTGGGTGATGGCAGAGCTGCCCTGATGGGAACATGGTATGGATATATGGCAGGATGCTGGGCCGTGTCCTGTAGAGGATACCATGGCAGTGTCTTGTGGTCTGCATGAGCCTGTGTCTGCAGGAGCAAAGCCAGGAGTCAGTGCCCTCTCGGGATCATCCCCCCCCGTCTGGTGAAGGGATTGTGACCCCAGTCCCATGGGAGTGGTCTGCACGAGGGCTTCATGCTTGGTAGACAAGTGAATTTCCCTAAGGCTCAGCAGTGATGGTGCAGCTAGGACAGGCCTACTGCCGCCTTCCCTTGCTCCCTGAGTCCCAGCAGCCCTCCCTGCCTCAGTTTCCCTGTCTGGGCTATAGGAAGTAGTCTACCTGGTAGGATCTCATGAGCAGAGTGTTCTCATTCTACACAGACCCTTGGCCATCCCTGACCTCTGTGCGAAGCAGCCCAACTCTGTGCAGGGCTCAGGGAGTGAGTGCCTTTGCCATGGGGCAGCAAGCATGTGCCTAAATCACACCAGCTCTCATGTGCCTGGCAGTGTTGGTGTCACGTCACCCCCTTCTGGGGAACGTGTTTTGGAGGCAGCTATCTCCAACATGACCCCCATGCCTGCCCTGTCCTGTGGTTCACCCACTGCCGGGAAGGTGCTGCAGGGCTGCTGCAGCGTGGGGGCTGTGAGTCCCCAGTATGCTCAGGTCCGTGTCAGACACGGCACAGGGCTCCTCCTTCGCCTGCCTGGGGGAAATTCACTCAGAGCAGTTTGTAGCTGCTCAGGTGAAATCTCAGCACTGGCTGTGCTACAGCGAGTGCTTGGGGTTGTAAAAGGATTCCCCCATACTGAGGCCCTGGCTGAAACCCAGGATGTCTCTGCACATCACACAGGCACTCTGTGCCTCAGTTTCCCTCCTTGCATTTCCTGAGGTTGTTTTTCCTTTGGGCAGAGTCTGTTTTTCACTGGGTGCAAATAACATCCCAGTTCCTGAGAATCCTTGGTAGCATTTAGTGGCTGTGAGTTGTGCCCGAGCAAAGGCTCAGTCCTCACCCCCAACACAGCCTTGTTTCACACCAAATATATGTGCCAGAAGGCTCTGTGCTTGCACCATGGTGGCATAGGGACCTTCCCCTGTAGTGCCATGGACTCCTGACTTAAATCCTTTTGCAGCTGCTGGCCAAGAAAATGAGCTTGTTCAAGGGGTGAAAGAAGCAGTCTGTGTCCTTAGACCAGGGGGTCTCGCAGAGGCAAAAGAACGCAGAGGGCCGGATCCGAGCATCCCTGCATGTGACCAGCTCCTGGCATGGCTCTGGCTGCGTGTCTCCACCATTCCGGCTCCTGCTTCTCTTTGCTGGCTTCACTCCTGTCCCGGTGATCAATGGGCTCTGGTTGGGCTGGAAAACAGCACAAACAGAGGCATTTACAAACCCGCTGTCTCTCCAACAGCGCCATAACTCAGGCTCCCCGTCACCGTGGGGAATGGGAGGCAGGAGCTCCTGCTTCGGTGGCGGCAGCAGCACCGACATTTCTCCTCTCGTGGTGAATGTCTTACTTGGGGATAATTTACCTGCTTGTGTCAAGTTTTCAAAAGAAACAGACTGGCTGCCGAGCAGCTCCTGACACTTGCAGTGTGCATAGCATGAACACACGTGTCTACCCAGAGAAAAGAAATCACCTAAGCTGAAAGGACCGGTTTGCAAATGCCTGCACTTTGGAGCTGCAGTCTCGGCGTGGTGTCCCTGCTGTCTAATACTGAGGCTGAGATCTTGCCACAGTCCGTCCCTGCATGGGGTCCCCGAGGTCTACAGTCACGCACTGGTTCTGGCAAGGCTGCCCACCTACACCCGGGACTGCTTGGGGCTGGGCGTCCCACGTCTCCCACAGCGTGCTGGGAGCATCCTCCGCCCACACCCCTTCTCCAGGTGAGCGGACCGAGGGGTCTGGGAGATGCTGGTGCAGGTGCCCTGTCGTCCGTGGTTGAAGACCGTGCTGGGGACCCAGGGCAGCTAAGATGCTGCTCCGGCCAGCTCGGGTGGCCGCCGTCCTCGCCGGCAGCAGAGGGAGCTGGAGGACCGGGGATGGCAGCACGGGCAGGCAGAAGGAGGCTGGACTGGGCTGGACTAAACTGGACTGGACTGGGCTGGGCTGGGCTGGGCTGAGCTCGACTGGGTGGGCTGGGCAGCTCAGAGAGCCCCATAGCGGGAGAGAGACCCCGCTTCACCCAGATCCTCCCCCGGCAGGGCAGCGGGACTGTCCCCTCAGCCCCGTGGTGTCACCCCTCAGACACGTCACCGCTGTGGGTACCCAGCTCTGTGGTGGACACCTCCTGAGCTGGGCCTCAATCCCCTATCTGGGCTTTTAGGGTCTCAGCCCCGCAGTTTCATTCTGGGGAGCCATGTAGCTTCTCTCTGCAGCACAGTCCCTTGTCCCCTCCCTGCGACACAGTGCTTCTCATCACCCCGAGGACCTGCTGGTGGGACAGCAAGGTCCCCAGGGAGCCTGGTTGGATGTGATAGGGGTAAGGCCTCCATCCCTGGGAAGCATCCCAGGGCCAAGGTGAGGGGGGTCCTGCAGCATGTGGTGGGCACTTGTCGCTGCCGTCCCCAAGTCTCCTTGCCCATAGGGAGCTGATTTATGTCTGGGCCAGCCTGTGCTGACCTCCTGCTGGGGCTCAGGCATTATAACTAATGGCAGGTCAGTGGAGCTACAGCAAAAGTGAAGTGGCTGGTATGGGTCAGGGAGGGGGGAAGCAGAACAGGGGGTGCTGAGGATCCCAGTTCCGATGGCACAGCTGCCCAGAGCAGTGAACAGCAGGGGTGGAGCAGGTGTAGGTCCCAGCATACCCCCTCCACCCTGTCCCCTGAGCTCTTTCTGACCATGCTCCCCTTCTGTTTTAACCACAGGATGTTCTGGGTCAGTGGTATCATACCTGGAGAGGTGGCTCCTTGTTGGGGGGAAACTGAGGCACACATGGACTGATGGTTTCATGAACATCAACAGCAGAGCCAGGGAGAGCACCAGGTGTCTGAGCCCAGCTCCTGCCCAGGACTCGGGGTGAGGAACCAGGAGGACCTGACACAGGTACAGCAGAGGGCAAGGCCACAGTAGGTGGCCTGAAATGTCCGCTTTGGTCAGTTGCTCTCACCTTCTGTTTGATCCGTGAGCCTTAGGGTGCAGAAATCTCCTGTGGGGGGTACGCCCCTCCTGTCCCCTCGGGACAGGTTCATCTCCAGGTCGCAGACCCCCAGTGCACATGGGCCCTGTGTCACTCAGCCCCATCTCAGCACACTCTCTGTGTGTTTTGGCGATAAGCCCCGTTTGTTTTCCCAGCTGGAGTGGATAACCAGCCCAGCATGCAGCCAGGCTATGGGAGCAGAGCTTTGGGGACAGCTGTATCAGCTGCCACCCCCATCCCTGCCTGCACCAACTGCTGAGGTGGGAGCTCAGCATGGCTGTAAACCTGGATGTTCATGTACCCACCAAGCAGCTGCTCCCCATCTTAGGATGATGCCAGCCAGACCTGCCAGCCTAGGTGGTCTGAGTGGGTTGAGGGGAGCCCTTGGGGGTGCAATAAAAGACACCCAGGCCACTCCTGGCTACACACTGAGCTCCCCTCTGTCCAGCAGTAAGGGAGAACATTTTTGCTGGCACCATGCATTTGCTCTCTGCTTAGGAAGGGGGAGAACAGCAAAACATATCTGAGTAAGGCGTTAGGACTTTTCCAGGGATAAGCTATAGCTGCTTGCCTGCCTGTGCTGGGAAGGGCTCATTTTTGGTGGACAGTACAGCCAAGGGCTGAGGTGTGCAGGCTGCCAACCCCCTGGCTGGGCAGGCAGGGCTCTGCGAGCCTCTCCTGGCTCTGCCTGGTCATCCCACAGGTGCAATGGATCCATCACAGTCCTGCCAGGCTCCTGCTGCTGGTCACAAACTGAGGGGTGTGCTGGTGTCCAGACTGACACTTGTGCTTTCCAACTGGTAACACATTTCTGCTCCTATTTCTCAGCCGAGTAGTGTCATTAACTTTGCAAGGCTGCAGCTCCCATCCTTCTAAGCAACCCCTCCCTGACAAGTTTGTCAAGTCCTCCACATGACCCCATTGCAGGTTGTTTTTGCAATATTATGGGGGTGATTTATCTTTTTTAGGGTTCTTCTTAAGGCTAAGCTGGGTTCAGGCAGCAGCAGCAGCTTGAGGCCACTGCTTAAGCATCACCCTTGAGCACTGGCCGCTGACAGGTCCAGGTGCAGCATCCAGAGCTTATCCCAGCTGGGGAAGCAAGTCCCCTGGTTGAACCTGCTGCAAAAACAGGAACTTGGTGCATTCCCAGCTGGCTCTCAGCAAAGGTGATTTGTTTAAAATAATTTCCATGGCCTCTGCACTTATTTTTGCTGCTGGATTCAGGAGAGCAGGTTTAATCTAGGCTGCTAGGCTGCACCAGAGGCTGAGTTTCATCCGGATGAATCTGTTGGAAGACTTGGCTCAGCTCTCGCTCTGAATAGGTCTAAAATTAGGTCTGGGATACAAAAGTTGATGAGCAACAGATGCGTGAGTCTGGCTTCAGATTAGCAGCTTTTACAACAGTGCTGGGATGCTCCCACTGACAGTGGTTGCCATTTGGGATCAGATTTGCTCCAGCAGTATTTCGAGTTTGTCAAAGCCCCTTTGAAGGCCTGGGCAGGTGAAAGGAGCATGGGGAGCTGTAAATAAGTGTGAGCCTTAAAAAACTTCCTGAAATGACCAATAAATCCCCCAGGACATGACAGGAATAATTCAGGGATCCTTGCTGAAGAAACCCAGCTCTCCATTGAAAAGTAAAAGTACTTTCAAAAGCATGTTCAGAGCAGCACAGTGTGGTTCCCAGGCACGGAGTAGCCCGTGTCCAAGCCTCTTTCTCCACCATCCAAGGACAATGACATTCCCTGTGCCGCTTGCTCCCCATGCCTTGCTGTATCCTGCCTGGAATTACTAAGATATACATGACAAAGCCAAAGAAATGGAGAAGCTGAGCCTACAGACTGCCTGGCATGAGGTAAATACATGCTGGATCTGGCCAGAACCTGCAGCAGGAGATGCTGCTCTGTGCTGTCCTGTGGGGTGTAGAGTGTGTGTGGGGCTGCATCCTCTTGGCACCACCATCATCTGGTGAGGGCTGGAAGTTGCCCAGACTTTGCCTGCATATAGAAAAGATGGAAAAACTCCATCGGTGTGGCCCCTAAGCACATCTGCAAGGTGCAATCGGATAGATCCGGCCAGAAGGCCCCTGGTGGCAGTGCCACTGCTCTTCTCTCAGGAGCTGGACTGGAGGCACTGTTAGGTGTCTCCACAGCCCATTGAGACACCCCACAAGTCTGACTCACATCTGTGAGTGCTCTTCAGATCTGTGGGGAGAGGATGGGGAATGTCACTTGCACATCTCTTTCTCCCAGTGAAAACACCCAAAGAGGCTGGGGATGTGGGGTGGGCAGAGGTGGAGAGGGACACCTGACCTACCTCCTTGCTGGGGAGCTGGGAGGGGGCGAGGGATGTGCAGGCAGCTGGGTGGCAGTGGGGAGGTGTGGGGACAGCGGGGAAAGTGCCTGCCTGCGCAGTCTGGGCACCCCATCCGCGCTGTGGGATATTTATCCCCCCTGTGTACCCGTGGCAGGGGCTGACTCCTCCTTTCCCCCAGCAGGTGCTGGAGGGGCCCAGCTCCCACCTCACTGGCAGCTGTGGTCGTGTCCTTGCCACCAAGGGCACAGCCATCGGTGTGCTCAGTGGGGATGGACACACAGAACTCCTGGAGGGGAC
Source organism: Rhagologus leucostigma (assembly GCA_013397725.1). Classification (NCBI taxonomy): domain Eukaryota; kingdom Metazoa; phylum Chordata; class Aves; order Passeriformes; genus Rhagologus; species Rhagologus leucostigma. The sequence goes on along the minus strand of VZTD01002416.1, from coordinate 368,919 downwards.
TGACCCCCCCCCCCACACAGCTGCCTTCTCCCACTCCTGTCACAAAGCAAGTCGCTGCTTCCCATGAGCATCTCATGGACCCCTGTTCAGCCCCGTCAGTGGCCACCCGCTCTCTGTCCCCATGGGACCCGGTGGTCAGTGTTGGTCTGCCTGCTCCACAGCGGCTGAGCCTTTTCCCAGAGTGACACTGTCGTCCCCTCTCTGCCGCGCAGCGCTCCCCCCGCCACTCCGCTTGCTGCAGCAGATGGTGGAGGTGACATTTCTCTCCGAGTGACGCATTTGACGGCGGCCGTGTCCCCCCTCCTCCCTTCGCCCTGGATGGAGGAACCTTGAGCCCACCTGGCAGAGGCAAGATGGGCAGGCACAGGCTGAGGGATCCCCCAGCCCCCACCCCTGCACACCCCCCAGACATCTGCACTTCTTGTCCATCTGCATCCCCACCAAAGCCCTCTCCCAAGGCTCTGGGGCACCAGGGCAGCTGGGGGACATCGTCCCTGAGGGCGAGTGCCCATCACCGTGGGGCGTTTGAGGGGGGGACTAAGTGGGAGCCGGGCACCAGGGACTCCTGTTCATTCTCCGTTTTCTGCCTTAATTAGAACCCGGAGAGACCAGGCGAAATCGCATTAGCGCGGGGCCCCGGTGCGCTGAGCCATCCATCTTTTTTTATTACAGCGTAATGGGGCTGCTCGCGAGGCGCCGTGCGATTTGTCACAGGCCTCGTTCCCTGATAACGGGCATTTGTCATCACTTTCTTCCCGTGTTAATGTCATCATCGGCGAGCTGACAGGCAGACCCGTTGAGGGAGCACTGGCGACAGACCACATCCGTCAACCTAATATTTCCATGGCTGTGGGGATCAGCCGGGCTGCGAACACACATTAAAGTGCTTATGAGGGGAGGGGGGGGGAAAAAGTGGTTGTCATTAATTAAAATGTTAGTGTGAGAGTGTGAGCGTGTGTGCGGGTGGCACCTCGTGGGGCCGGGGGGGCCGCGGTGTGGGAGGGTGCGGCGCGGGGCGGGTGCGGCGCGAGTGCGACGCGGTGGCCTTTTAACGGAGCTTGCATCAGCTCCTGAAACCCATTTAAAAGATATTTGGGACTGGGGAATCAGCGGTGAGCACGGTGGAAAGGTCATTGTTAATAAGGGAGAGCACGCGGGAGCACGTGGGGAGGGCGCAGGCATGGCCAGTGGAGGATGGAGGAGATTGTCATCCCCCTGGAGCCGGGGGCGTGTTTGTCCCACGGGGAGTAGTTGAGCCACTTCTGTCATGAAGTGAGTGGCCTCAAATCTACGTGGCAGAAGGATGGGGTAGGGGAAAGGAAACCCTGCAGTGGGGTTGCTCCACGGCTGGGCAAGGGCAGGAGTGGGGTGTGGGATGGGCTGTGGGGCTTCATCCCCCACAAACGGCGGTTTGGGACAGAGCTCTGCAGCTGCAAAATGGGCTCGTGGCAGGAGAAGCCTAGAGGGTCAAACCTCTGATGTCGCCTCTAAGCAACCAGTGAGGGGACCTGCCGAGGTCCTGAGGCCATTCAGTCTCAGGGGGCTCAGGTCTCCACCCCAGAATGTGTGGCTGTTGCCGTGGATAGGGGTGGTGGTGACTGGGAGGAGCGGGTGTGTGGTATCTTGGGCTTTCCTGGCAGTGCAAGTTTGTTTTCTCTACTTTTCTGGGGTTCCTGTGTCATACAGAGCAGGAAGGCTTGGTGGGCTGCCTTTTTCTTTTCTTTCATGTTCTTTTTGTTGTGTTTTTGAGGATTTGGGGATGGGCATCTCAGTCAGATTTACCCAACTCCCACAGTGTACCAGTACAACCCCGATTTGCACTGCAAAACGTGACTCCAGGAGCTCTTACACAAATGGGGCCAAAGATGCTGCTTCCCCTGCTCACATCCCATCCTCAGGTTCCCTGGGAAAAGCCTCTGATGTTCCCGACCTGTAGCTGGACACGGTGCTAGAAGAACAGGCAATGGCAGGGTGCAGGCAGGCGTGGGCAGGGCTCAAACGCTGCTGAGTGCAAACGGGGGCTTAAGGTTTGAACATGTGGCTGCACAGAGCCTTCACCCCCATGTCCCCCATCCCAGAGATGGTCAAGGGCAGGCTGTGAAGAGGAACATGCGTCCCATAGCCCAAGAAAGCTCAAGACTCTTTCTTTCATTGTTTTTCTTCTTTTTCTTCCCTTCTGTCCTTCCTTGTTCCAGTCACAGGCTCTGTGCACGGGAAAGCCACGTTTGAGGTGAGGTGTGGGGTGTTTTTAGAGATCCGGGTCCTTTCTGTGTGTGCACACAAACACACACTCCTGCACACACACCCCCCCGTAAGTCATTTCTGTGAGTGCACCCCAAAATTTGGCTCATCAGTGAGCACTGAGGATAGGTAGAGCTGGGAGGGGGATTGTTATCTCCAGGTGCTGATGGGGAAACTGAGGCATGGAGCAGGGATTTGCAGTCCTCATCCACTCTGTGGATCATCCACATCACACAGGTCATCCCATGACCGGCAGCATCCGACAAGTCTGCAGACATCACGGAAAAGGTGTGCAGGAAATTTTCTTAGGACTGCCCAGCAGTGGTCAGGCTCCCAACCCTGTGACATCCCCAACCTCCCAGCAGCAAACCCTGCCACCAAACCTCCCTCCACTCCAGCTCTCCGCCATAAATCACTGCCCTCCATTGGCCGAGGACCTTTTAAAAAGGATTTATTAGGGGGGGCTTAAGCACAGGCAGCGATACGGTTTCATAAATCGAACGGCAACAGCGCTCATCGTTACCGGCCCGCTCAGGGGGGGCACCCCCGTCCCCCCGTTCCCACGGCCCTGTAACAGCTCCTCCCCGGCACCGCTGCCTCCGCCGCTCCCCTTCCTCCCCGTCTGTGGAGACCGTGAGTGTGGAAAATCCCCAGACAGGGAGTGTAAATGCTTGTTCTTTGTAAATGAAGAACATAATTAACATTAAATTAAGGTAATACAAATGAAGACAACACAGAGCCTGACAGGATGAGTGTTTGGGGAGGCAGTAGAGAGAAGTGATTCATATTTTTAATTTACTGTACAAATAGACTAGCAGGGCTGGGGGGAAAAGGGCCATCCAAGTGGAGTGGGGATTTTTTTTTTCCCCACTGTTGTTTTGCTGTGCTTTAAGCACACAATGACTATTAAAGTCAACTGCCCATATAATAGGACATCTCCTACATGACTGCTCTCCGAGAGGCAGCTTGCTGTAGCAATAAATTCTGGGAGTGCCATCTGCTGGTGTGCACCCTCCGCCGGGCACCCTCACTCCGGCCACCCAGCCTGGACCAGCCCCAGCACCCTGCAACCACTGTGGAGACCTGCAGAGCACCAGCCATGGACCTGCAGGCGTCCCTACGGAATTATTATATTTCTCATAGGGTAATGAGAAATTACACACAAACTGTTAAAATTTTTCATTATATATATTTTTTTCCTGAGGTTGAGTGGGGATGGTTGATGCTGAGGAAATAAATATTTTAGGCTTTTAAAAGAAACGAATCACTGTTCTCCACCCCTCTGAAGTGCTGGGTTTCAGCTGAATGCCTGTTACCCAGAACAGAAAAAAAATCACCCATTTTAGATTTTTACCTGCAAAAAGACTGTTGACCAGAGTCCGTTGGAACTGCAGGCTGGCGCTGGCTCTGCACTTTAAGGAGATGAGAGCTGTGGTCTCAGCCTGGGGAGGGCCCCCTGAGGGATGACTTTCAGCCAGGAGGGAGCCCGGTTTACCATAGCACAAACGTATCCCTGGGGCTGTGACACCTGGAATGGGCACACCTCCACTGCCTCTGTGTCCTTTTTCCCTTCCCTGGGAGACTCCTGACACCACCAGGCAAAGAAGAAACAAAAGAAGGCACTAAAAGGACCCATTCCTGAATAAAATCCCCCCTCCCAGGCAGAAGATGCCCTGGGATGGTGCTAAAAGATTCCTCTGCTATGCCAAAACAGGAGAGGGTGTTTCACCATTTGGGGAGTGGGGTTCCTAATTTTGGGGGTGCAATCTTCTCCCTTTGGGTGACTTGTGTCCTGGCAGTTATTATTTTGAGCAGCGTTCATGGGTCCAAGGCAGCCACTTGGCCAACTTGTCCTTGAACACTTCCAGGGATGGGGCATCCACAACTTCTCTGGGCGACCTGTGCCAGTGTCTCACCACCCTCACGGTAAAGAATTTCTCCCTAATATCTGATCTAAACCTGCTTTCTGTCAGTTTAAACAATTCTCCCTTGTCCTATCACTACATGCCCTTGTAACAAGTCCCTCCCGAGTCTCTTGAAGCCCCTTTATCCACTGAAGCTTCCCTGGAGCCTTCTCTTCTCCAGGCTAAACAAACTCAGCCATCTCAGACTGTCTTCATAGGAGAGGTGCTCCAGCACTCTGAGCATCTTAATGGCCTCCTCTGGACTTGTTCCATCAGGTCCACGTCCTTCCTGTGCTGAGGACCCCAGAGCTGGTTGCAGTATTCCAGCTGGGAATCACCGGATGTACTAGAGGGACAGAATCCTCTGACCTGTTGGTCACACCTCTTGTGATGCAGCCGAGGATATGACTGGCTTCCTGGGCTGCAGGCACGGATTGCAGGGTCATGTCAAGCCTCTCATCCACCTCCAAGTCCTTCAATCAGCCCCTGAACCCCTCAAATACATCCAGGGCCCAGGCTGCAAACACGGGGTCTACTTGCAAACCGAGCTGACCCCAGGCAATGCTCCCTGTGTCCAGCATCCTGCTCCCATGGCTGCGGTACTGGAAGCATGGATACTCTTAGTGAGACAAGAGGCAGGGACCAATTCTGCACCAACCTCTGTGGGGCAACAGGGTGCTGCCCCAGCGCCAATTTTTCCACATGGAATAAGACAGGAGGTGGAGCACACAGGAACCTACCTCAGTCAAAACTGGTCCCTGATGGAGCTTCTGCAGTCAGGTGAGATTTGCGGGGAGTGAAGGCATCCCCGTTGCAGTGACAGGGAGAGTTTGCTGTTAGAACACCTGGCGAAACCAGTGCAAGAAGGTTTCAGCCTCAAAGGCTTGGTGGACCCCCAGGACCCATCCTCCCGGAGGCCCACCCTGCTGGAGCCGTAGGGTCTGAGGGCGCTGGCAGGGTATGAATGCTCCATGGCTCGTCTGACCATGGTCCGCAGCCACTTGTGGCCTCACCAACCCCCAGTGATTGCACAGGGACATCAGGGTGTGTCCAGCAATCCTTAATCAGCTTCCCAGTTGGGATGTGACCACTCACCTGGAGCCTGGTACCCTCCTAGAGAGCTTCCATGCAGGATCTGCAGATATCCAGTGATGGGCCATGACCATTTCCTTGAGGACCCCCATTCAAAGTATCTGAAGAGTTCGAACCAGGGTCTTCTCTCCCATTCCAGATTGTCCTGGGCTGAGCCCCAGCCCTCCATGTGAATACCTCAGCCCTTGAACTCACCCACCCATTAGCACTGGGCACACCAGGAGAAGGCACTTGTGCATTTGGAGAAAGCCACCTTCATCTTCGTTTCTGCAAACCTTAAGGGGGTCAGCAGCATTTCCAGGTGTCCAAGTAATTTCTCAGACTCTTCTTTGCATCTTCTCCAGTCTTTCGAGGTCTGCTTGGACACTGCTAGAGAATACAGCCTTATCCTCACCAAGCAGAGCCAGTGCTTTTGGAGGCCTCAATCCAGGGAACTGGATTTTGGTATGGGGAGGCACCTTTGGACATGGAAAAGGAGCTCGGAGATCACCCAGCCATATCCTTCATGAGAAGCCTGCAGTGGAGCAGCTGGGAATGCTTCCCTGGCAAGACAAGCAGAGAGGAAGCCCAAATCCCACTTTTGCAAGAGTACCAGGTCAGTGGCATGGGGCAGTTTGAACTGACAACCCCAAAGAGAGATCTTGCCCCAGTAGCCTCAGAAAAAATCTGATGATGAGCACAGGGGTTCTCCACCCCCAGGTCCTGATGGAAAAGAGGATGAACATGTCCTTTAACACGGTACCCTCAAATGGGTCCCCAGGAGCAAATGCATCCAAAAGGCACCATAGAATTTTGTCAGTGACCCCCAGCCCTTGGAAAGAGGGCACTTCTGGCTCTGGTGGTGTCTGAAACCCTGACAGAAGTGGGTCCTGACCCCACATTTCCCAGGTCTGCCGCATCTCACTGGCCACACAGAGAAGTCCTTGGCCATAAGGCAGCATTCCGACTCCTTGGCTGTGCCAGGACCCCCGGAATGGGGGGCTGGTCTCAGGGGGGCCATTGCCTCCCACATGGAGGGCAGGGGGCATCTTCCAAGCTGCCCCACATGCTGGGTGGGAGAGATAGATAAATACCAGAATAAATAAATACAAGTGGCAAAGAGGCCTGAAATGATGCTGTCGTTTGCTGGGAATGAGAGACACAAGTGTAATTTAGGTTTTGATATTATCAAAGTCTCGCTGCTCTAAAACAGCAGGGCACTCAGTGCCTCATTAATAAAGGATAAACTTGGAGTCTATTTACAATGCACTTTTTGGGGTTATTTACACTCCATTATACATATGTAATGCTGCACATATTTACCGCTCTGTTCTGCTGCCGAGAGCAGCCGAGGCGGGAGGGAGGCGGAGTGGGAAGTGGCTGATGCTGCGGAGCCGCGACCCTGCTTTGACTGATGTCCTTTAAATGGCTCAAGATGCAGGAGAGACCCAGGCTGGTGGCTGAGGATGGAAGGGATAGGACCAGGCACTGGAGACTCAGTATGGCCCAATCCCTGTCCCTACGGGTCCAGTGCCCACCCACCCCTAGAGCTGCCCTGAGGCTTTGCCACGGTTTGCAGAAAGGGTGGGCTCCTCACTAAGTGACCACAAGCACCAAACACCAAGCTATGGACCTGTCACGGAGAGGGAAACTGGAAAAAAAAAGGGCTAAATTATTTGCAACAAAATGACGTTTGCATTGGCATGAGAAGGTTTTGGCCACACAGCCCTCCCCACCACCTGGGTTTACCTCTCACCAGAACAAAATGTTGTAGTTTTCCTGCAAACCCCAGCTCCCGGAGGGTCTGGGAACCCCATGGTCTGCCATAGTGTTTGTGGGAGCTGCTGTGGGGGTCCTGGGACACAGGACAGCCCCTCCCTCCGAACACAGGATCAGGGCAGAGATGTGGGAGAGGTCGTGCTTGGAGAGCACCTTGGGGTCACAGGAATTCATGGGGTGCAGTAAAGGGATGTGGGTGTATCCTGGATCCCTTTGTCCTCCAGGGAGTTTGGGAGTGCGCAGGGTTCCCACGGGAGCACTCTGTGGGGCCAGCAGACGAGGCCAGGCACCAAGGGCTTCCAGCAGTCTGTGGAGGGGCACAGTGGCTGGACAGTCACCCCCGGCTCAGAGCTGCTCTATGTCCCTTCTGCACAGCCTCCAGCTTTGCGTGACCAACCTGGGGTGAGAGGCAAGAGCCTGGGAGCCATCCTGACAACCCTTCCTAGAAAATGTGGGGAAACTTTGACCTTTCCAGCCAGTGGGGAGGAGGACAAGCCCCTCTTCGCATTCTGCTCCTCCCTGGTACTGGGGGAGCACCTGCCTATTCCAGCACACTCCTGCTTGCTGCCATTCCAGGCTAAACTTGCCAAACAATGGCTCTAGTGGCAATGCTCTTTATTAAACAGCTCATGCCAGAAGCTCTTGGCAAGGCCCCACACCCAGGAGCAATGAGAACCCCTGCCTCAGGAGGTCCCCGTGTCTCTGTGGGGGCATCTCTTCCAGCATGGGGGTCATGCCCAGCAGTTGGTGCAACCCTGGTGCATCAATGGGGCTCCTCCTGGGCACAGGCTGTGCCATGCAGAGATGTCCTGGGAGCCCCAGAGATGACCAGGTTGGAACAAATTGGCCCCCACATCCTTCCCCAGCCCCGAGCCTCCTTCACCATCCCCATGCCCCCCAGCCCACTCAGATCAGGGCAGGCTGGAGCCTGAGCCCTCCAGGGAGCTGCTCTCCAAAGTCCCATAGCCATCGAGCTTCATCATCCCAATGAGATGGGCTGGGACGGAGAGGACGGAGCGGCGCGTGGCAAAGATGTGGCTGATCTCCATGAAGGTTTTGTTCTTGGTCTCGGGGATGATGAGGTAGACATACAGGGCCACCAGCAGGCAGACACCACAGAAAACCAGGTAGCAAAAGGCACCGGCTGACATCTGGGGACAAGAGCAGGATGAGGCAGAGAGCCAGGCACTCCCACACTGTGCATGGTGCGAGGCAGCGTCCCCTCCCATCACCCTGCCCTGGACTGGCCCTGGCCAGCACTGAGCTGAGCCAAGAGCACAGACATCCCTGACTTGGCACCCCCTCCTGGGAGAGCAGCAGGGCTGTGTCCATTCCCTCCATCTCCCAGGGCCCCTCTGGACTGGTACCTGCAAGAAGGGGAAGATGAAGCCGACCGTGAAGTTGCAGAGCCAGTTGAGAGAGCCCCCCACAATGTAGGCAGCTGGGCGGTGCGACTGCATGAAGAGCTCAGCTGTCATCAGGAAGGGGACACCGGCTGCAGAGGGAGGGGACAGATCAAGGGTATGGGAGACAGGCTGACTCAAGTATCCCTGGGGTCAACAGGTTCTGCCCACCTCAGTCCTGTGGCCAAAGGGCTGGAGCCCAGCAAGACTCATGGTTCAAACTGGTGGCGCTGGGAGAGCTGGAGGAGACAGGGAGTGTGGTGGAACAGTGTCCTGCCCTTGGTCTCCCTTTGGGATATGTCTTGGGGGGTGGGTGATGTCCCCCTGACATGCCACGCTTGCACATTGCTGGGTGCTCAGGCCAGTTCCACAAGTTGCATGACTGGAAAGTTTCAGACTGAGTCAAAATAAAGGTGGAACATTTCACGTGGATCCTCGTTTTACAAAAATGTTTCTAAATGCTGATATATTAAATCTCATAGAGACCACAGGCATAGAGAAACATTTTCCTGGCACCCTCCATAATGCCCTCTCCAGACTCCCTTGATCAAAACAGTTTAGAAAACTTCCTTCTATCAGTCAGCTTCTGTCGCCACTGTGGCCGATTTAGGACGGAAAGAAGCAACCACTTTTCTGAGCATCAGAATTTCCCGCAGGATGCCAAATGCCATTTTCCAACCTGTTTTTCCCATGTATGGTGACAAAACCCAGGATGTATGGAAGTGATTTCCCAAGCCAACTTGTAAGTGGACTGAAAACTGGACACAGGCTGTGGCTCTTTCTCCTGGAAGGACTCAGCTTCTCCAGACAAGTGTCAGTGAGCCGGAAGTCCTGGGTCCCAGGACTGTCCCTGTACTGGGGGGCAGGACCCGAGGTCCAGAGTACATTCCAAGACACACGGGAATCTGGCGAGGGATTGTATTTGATATGGTGACATGCCTGGGGTCCCAACTGCCTGGGACAGGGCTGCCTGGAGCCCTTTAGAAATGAAGGGAAAAGATGAACCCAAAAACAAGTGTAAGAAGTGAGGGAGGAGTGGAGCCCCTGACGGACTCTTACTCACAGCTCGCCCAGAACAGAGATATATATTTTTTTTGTTTTAAAACTCTATTCATCATTGTTTGTGAACAATGAGCCATTAAAATCCTAATTAAAGATGTAATTACAGTGAATAAAGTCTGGGCTGAGGATGAATTATAGATCTGTTAAGAGCTCTGCTAATACATCAACTGGGTAAACCAGTCCAGGTTTTACTCCTGGCTGTTGGAGCCTGCACTCGGGCAGGATGATTCTCACCAGCTGCACTGTGATGGGAGCAGTGACACCTCCACAGAGGTCTGGGGAAGGCTGCAAGGGCTTTCACTCTGCTTGGCCCTGGAGCATGGCCCAGAAGGAGGTAGAGGGTGTCCTGGGGATGTGTGGGGCTGGAGGGGCTTCACTTGGAGGTACAGCATCATAAACCAGGGCCTGACCACGGGGACGGAGTCAAGGCTCAGGTCCTGGCACCTGCCTGCAAGTTCCACTGGTCCCCTGGTGCCCCCATTCCCACCCCGTTGCTCCCCACTCCCCCGGCCCCAGACCCACCTGGTCCCATGCAGAAGCCAGCGATGATGCCGACCACGCAGGCAACGCTGACGTAGCGCATCCAGGGCAGGGCGGCCTGCGAGGGGACACTGGGCTGGGGATGCTGCTGGGGCTGGTCCTGAGCTTCGCACCCAGCATCCCTGGGACACGGCTTCATGCCTGCCCTTGGCTCTTGGGGACAGTGGCCACACAGGACACATCGGCAAAGCTGGTGAGGGTCAGCCTCAGCCAAGCTCAGCCGCTCATGATGTTGCAGTATCCCCAGAGCAATGGGAGCATCCTCCGGAAGCAGACAGCAGGAGAAGGACCCTCCACTTGCCCTGGCATTTCCCAGCTGCCCCCCTGGGAACAACTATTTCTGCAAAAAAGCTGCCAGAAGCAGCAGGATTTTTCTCATATGGGTTTGTGTTTTCTTTTTTTTGTTGTTGTTCTTGGCGCTAAATTTACCTTCTCTTTAACTTCGAAGGGAAAACATGACGTGGAAGAGCCAGCTCACCTCTCATTTCCGTGCATGCTCCCTCCATCACCCAGCCCCAGTAATGGCCCAGGGGGTGGCAGTGGCCAGGCCCTACCTGCAGCAGCAGGGAGACGGTGATGCCAGCTGAGCAGACACCCATGGCACAGAAGCCGGTGATGATGAGGGGCCGCCGGCCCACCCTCTCGATGGTGAAGCACTGCCAGGGGAGAGCAGAGACTGACAGGGTGTTGGGTGGACGGGAGCATCCCTGAACCCCAGATCCAGCTGAAGGTGGGAGGATACTCCCAGTGGCATCTGAGGATTGGGGGCAACCCCAGCTCAGAGTTCCAGGGTTGGGGCTGGGGCATGGAAAGTGCCAGGGGTGAGCATGCATGGGGCAGGAGATGGGTCCCACAGAGCCCCATTAGGGTGCAGCAATGGGGCTGGCTGGGGTGTCCCTGAAACCACTTTGGCACCAGTGCCAGGTGGAGGTGCTGGGCTGGGCACGGGGTGTTTGTGGGGCAGTGGGCACAGCAGGGTGTGGGCAGGCAGCGCGGCGGCGGCGGCGGGAGCAGGCAGGGTATTGACAGCAGAACAAATGCCTGTAATTTTATAACCAATCTCGGCATGTCCATCGGGGGCCATTTGTGGGGCTGCTCCCAAGCAATCTGGCTCTACGCTGGGCGACTGCCGGGGGGCTGGGACAACCCCACAGACATGGGATGGGAGAAGGAGGTACCCTTCAGAGAGGCAGGGGACCCCACTCTGCTCTGGACTGGACTATGGGAGAGGGGAGCAGACCCCTACTCATTCCCTGTTTTCTGGGAGCAGCCACCCCCATCCATCTCTGTAATTGTCAGGGAGCGGATTTAGTGCCGGGTGGCTTGGGCTGGCCCTGGGTGACACTTGCAGATGGGACAAGGGCCATAAATCTGCCTGGCCCTGTGCTAACTCTCCAGCTAAATGAGGGCTGGCTGGGGGGGGCCAGGGCTGCTAGCCTGGGGCCAGGCCAGTGCTTGGCTGGGGGTGGAAATGGAGACACGTGGCTCTGCTAACAGAGGGACAATGAAAGCGAGACCAGAAGGAACTTCTAGTTGTCTCTATCATATCCAACCTCCTCTTTGCCTGCCATCTCTCCCCAGCCTCCCTGCTACCCTAAAATTATCCCACCACTCCTAGATGTGACTCCTAAATTGAGCCTGTCTCATCCTATCTCGCATCCCCATTTCCATGCCAAACCCTTTGCCCCCCAGAAAAGGGGCTGTGCTGCGGCACAGGTGATATTTGGGGGTCCACTCAGTCCCCCCTGCTTGATGGTGCTGGGAGCTGGCAAGAGGGCTCTGGCATGGAGGGGCCGTGTCCATCTGTCCGTCCACCACTCACCCCGATCAGGCCGGCAACGATCTCGATGGCGCCGGTGCCCACGGTGGTGTAGGGGATCTGGGACGCGGGGATCCCGGTGTTCTCAAAGATGGTGTTGGTGTAAAACCAGATCTGCCAAGGAGGGGACAGAGCATGAGCCGGGGAATGGAGCCATGGGGCACTCGATGGACTGAGCTGCCAGGTCTCAGCTCCGCGTCTGCAGAGCCGGGTCCCGGGGCAAGGACCACGCGGGGCTTACGGCATCGATCCCCGAGAGCTGCATGCCGGCGTTCACCACCACCACCGAGAGCGTCTGCCAGCGCACAGAGCGGTCCCGCAGCAGCTGCCAGACCGACACCATCTCCATGGAGGAGAGCGACTGCTGCTCCGCCTTCATCTCCTCGATCACATCCTGTACATTGGGGGTCCCCAGAAACCGGTGCAGTGCTGTGGAGAGAGTGGGGGCCATGGACACATGTCCCCAGCGCAGGGTGGATGCTCACAGGTATGGCACAGGGTAGGGGCTTGGCTCTACCCTGGCCCAGCCTCCCCAGCAGCCTCCCTCTGGGGCTGAGCATACATAGGAAGTGGGGAAAAGCCTCACACCACAGTGCTAGGCACCATGGAAATGCTGTGGCACAACCAGGTGGGACAGAAGGGCTGAACCATCAGGACTGTGGTGGGCTGTCAGGTCTGGGTATGGAAGAATGCCATGAGGATGCACCTCGGTCTTGGAAGATCTTGGAGAAACACCCAGCACCTTCCGGAGCCAGTCCCCCCCAGGATATCCCCTCACCTTTGGTGGCCCCAGAGACGTCGTTTCTCTCTATCAGCAGGTACCGAGGGCTCTCAGGGAAGCAGTGCAGCAGCAGGAGCTGGAGGGAGGCAGGAACAACGACCGCTGACAGGAAGAGGGGCCAGAACCTGTCCTGAGAGGAGTTGAAATGGGATGTGTCATGGGGAGGGCAGAGCAGGGTCCAGCATGTGTGGGCTGGGGTATTGTGCTCACCTCGCCCAGCAGTTCTGGGAGGCCCAGGACCTGGGCAGAGAAAACGCCCAGGCAGATGAAGAAGCTGGGCATGAGGCCCAGGAATCCTCGCAGGTTCTTGGGAGCGATTTCTCCCAGGTAGAGGGGCACCACACTGAGACAGATACCTGGGGGGCACAGGAGGGACTGGGATGGCAGAGGCAGTGGGGAGAAGGGTACCCAGCCAGACCACTGGTCCATCTCCTCCCATGCCCAGCATCATCCACAGTGGGGACCCCACGGCCTTGGAGGTGGCCCCGGATGTACCAGAGAACCCCTCCACAGAGCCTTTGGGGAATATGAAGCCTTCTCCATCCCCGGGAATGGCTGTAGGGGCCTGAGCCATGAGGAAGGGGCTGTGCACAGCCCAGGCAGCACCCACCTGAGTGGAGCCCCGTGATGGAGCGGCCAATGATCACCATCTCGGGGGATCCCAGCTCCCGGCTGAAGCCCATGAAACCGCCGGCCAGGAGGACGAGGAGAGCGCTGCGGCTCAGAGCTCCATTCCTGGCAGGCACAAGCAGCAGGGCAGCTTCTCCAGTCCCATCCCACGTCTCAGCCACCCCGGTCCATGGCGTGACACCCTTACCTGCCGTACCGCTCCACCAGCACCCCCACCAGCAAGGAGCCCACCAGCCCGCCCAGGGCAAAGATGGAGACAGTCAGGGCGTAGAGGAGGGTCAGGGGGCCATGGGCCAGCCCATGTCCATACCGCTGGGACCATGTGGCGTTGTAGAAAGCCTTTATGTGCTGCAGGGCAGAGACACACACAGGCACCAGATGTGTTGGCAGAAAGGGGAAGACAAGGGAAGACAGGATCTATAGGGACAATACCATGGGTTTAACAGCATTAAAGCAGACGCAGGGCAGACATGCTTGGGGATGACTGGGATGCGCTGGTCTGGTTGCTCAGCAAGTCTCAGCACCTGAGAGGCTTAAGGACAACTTAGAGATACCACAGACAGAGGTCAAGCTGGAGCAGGGAGGTTGTGGCCCGCTTTCCAGCCCCCGACTTCCTGGGGGACCAGTTTGGTGTACATGAACATGGGCTCTGATGTCCCTCCCATGCCATTCCTCTCTGGGTGACTGCTCAAAGAAAATGCCAGTGTTTTGATGTGGGGCTGCTGGACAGCAGTCCCTCCACCCTCCAAGGGAGGGATGCAGAGCCGTTTTCGGCTGCCCACTCCTTACCTCTGCCGGCGAGTTCACCACAGCAAGGTTGTAGCCATAGAGCATGGAGGAGCCGAAGGATACCAGAAGTGTGACAGACAGCAGGGGGAAGGTGAGACGCTGGGAAAGAGGAGGAAGGATCAGCGCGGCCCTGGCCAGAGAGCCAGGAGCCAAGGTGTCATGAACTGTGTTGGGTCACTGTGCCTTTTCCAGTAGGGATGACCCTGGCCCAGAGCAGAGACCCCAGTGCAATGGAATCCTGTGTGGAGCACTGCTTCATGCCGGTGCCCAGCACCCAGCCCAGCTGATCCAGCTTCCCCGTGGCTGGTCTTGTGGCTGTGGTGTGAGGATTTTTACCGTGGCGGTGACCCAGCCTGGGTAACCTGGCACCCCTGCCCCCAGCTGGGAGGGGCAGCAGACGGAAAGCGGCAGGCGGAGATGGGAGGGACACCCATCCCACTACCTCAATGGAGCAGCTGAATGGTGCTGCTGCGAGTGGCCCAACACCATTGAAAGGTCCCACCCAAAACACCACATGCACCCACCTCCTAAACCCTCGCCCCCTCCAGCACCTTTGTCTCCCGCTCCGGCTTCTGGGGGTCCTCACTGCGGGGAGCCGGTGGCTGCGGGGGAACAGCCACCCTGCAGCCCTGACCCAGCCCACCCCAGGATCGGGGTGCCCAGGAGCATTCGGAGCACCCCTAGCTGCAGGGACAGCCCTGGGTGCTGCACCCCGGAGCAATGTATGTTCCCGGAGCGACGGGGCTTGCAGGATGGGGACATGGGATGAGCCTGTGTCCCCCGGGAGCAGCCCCCCTCCCCAGCACCCACAGTCCGGCCCTCTGCGCAGCACCCCCCGCACGGTAGCCGGATTCGTAGCACCCAGCAGCTCCCGGCTCACGCACAGCAAATCCCCCCTAATCCCACCAGGAATCCCAAGCCGGGAAAAAGAGGAGGGGGATGCCAGGCCGGGGGATGTCAGGCCAGGGGCTAGAGGAGGACAGGGACACCGTAAGGCAGACGCGAAGCAGGGATGGGGCAGCCCTCCCGGCCCGCAGGGAGCTCACCCCAGTGATGTCCCCGCCGGGCCGTGGAGTCCCTTTCCCGACCGGCGGGGCGAGGCTGCAGGCGGAGCGCGGGGAGGGAGGGGAAGGAGAGGGGGAGGAAGGCAGCCCCGGTCCAGTGGCTTGGCTGGTCTCTCCCATTTTTAGATGGAAGAAGGAGGGCGTAAGGGAAAGGAAGGCAGGGCAGGGCAGGGCAGGGCAGCCCGGACGCCCCCGGGGCTCATTGGAGGCGCCTGGGCGGCCGGAGGAGGAGTCCGGGAGCCTCTCCCCTCGCCGGGGGCAGGGGCAGCACCTCCGGAGTGCCCAGCCCGCTGAGGGGTCCCGGCCCAGCCTGGAGGCAGCGGAACCACTGACGTGGCGCTCTGCCACCGTTGAGAGCTCTCGCATGTCCCCCCTAAACGGGAGTGACCCCGGGAACCGTAAGTGGGGCAGCATCACTGCGCCATCCCCGAGGCTGGCGGCGAAGGGGCGGCCCCACATCACCCAACACCCCGATCACCTCCGGCCCCTCTCCCACCGTGGGGCAGATGTGCCCCATCCCCTGCGCTCGGGAGGAGGCTGGTAGCCCACGGCCGTGGCTCGAGGCAGCTGCCTTCCCCGGACACGGAGGGACACGGCCCCCAGCCCCAGAGAGGAGAGACTCGGCTCATGGCAGCACAGAGGAATCCAATTTTGCTGCGGCCAGGAGCTGCCTCCCCTGCTGCTAATGAAGTGCCTTTAATTAGCAGCCTAATAGCAAGCTCTTAATTTGCCGAACAGCCAGTTGAAAGGATGGGGACCCCACCAAGCCACGGCTGGCAACAGCTCCAAGGGCTTAAAAGGGACAGGTCCCGACAGCCTGGCCCCACTCAGGATGGTCCCGCGGGGCCAGGAAAGCGGAGCAGAGCTGGGAGAGCCCCGTGGGCACCCCCACGCCTGCCGTGCCAGCACCAACCCGGCTGTCTGGGGTGTGGGAGGGTCCAGGCACCACATTCTCCCACGGAGGATGTTCCAGCTCCGGTCTCCTCCCTCCACATGAGCCTCCAGCTCTTCCTGAAAGCATCGGGCCCTCTCCCCCAGCCACCAGCCCTTGCCAGCCTGCCAGTGTTCAGCTTTTCCCAGGGCTGGCCCCTGCTCAAGAGTTCCTGTGTCTTGCCCAGACTCAGTTTCTCCACATCTGGATCAGGGCATCACCTTTACCTTTGTACTGGTGTGCTGGGTGGCTGCAGAGACCTTGGTGACAGGGCCACAGTGGGAGACACCTGTAGGAGCCACAGTCCTTCTGGGGATGGTCCTGGTTCGTTCCCAGAGCAGCAGGATGAAGATCCATTTTATTGGACATACCCATGAGTGAGATGACTTGGCAGGAGAACATGCAGCCTGTGGGTCCCAGCCATGTCCAGAGCACCTGCAGTGCTGCAGGGCAGCCCTAAACATGCCCAGGACTCACCCCAAGCCCTTGCTAAGACAGGGCAAAGCAGCAAACCCGGGACAAGATGATGAGCTGGGCCATGCTGTGTCCTGCAGCCATGCTCCAACTCTGGTCATTCAAGTACATGGCTCACCTCTGGGAGCAGCACGTGGAGGGTTAAATGTGTCCAGTGGTCTCTGGAAAGAGCACTGGAAAGAGGAAACAGCAGCAGCCATCTCTCCCCCATCTTGATACCCTCCCAGCAAGTACCTACCAAAAACCCTCCTGGAACTTCCCAGCTCCTCCGCACTGAAGCCCATCCCCATTCCCAAGCCCCGTGCTTATCCCTGCAGCCACAGCCCCTCCTCCTGCCACACAGCCTGACGCCGGGGACCAAGCAGGGACATCCTCAGGACACAGCTCCAAGCCAGGGGATGGCTGCTGCCTTGATTTAGGGAGTAAATATTGGGTTATTGTCACTGGTTCCCAGTAGTGGCTGGGATGCTGGGAGAGGAGGCTTAGCAGCAGATGTAGAGGTGAGAAACTCGTGGTGGGGCAAGAAGGGGGAGGAGGAAAGCCTGGAGTGCCAATTAAAGATCACCAGGGGGCTGGGTTAATTGCAGACACTCCTGTGACCTGACCCGGTGATGGTGGCACATGACAGACAAGGGCTGGTGAGAAACGGCCACTGCTCTGAGCTGCAAGGGAGCTTGTCTCCACATTTTACAGGCATTCCTCCCCTGCCTCCATGCAAGGAAGCCCTGGCTAAAACATCCCCCATGGCTGGGAAAGTGGCTGTGAGGCCATAAACCACCTGTCATCACTCCCAGGGCTCCTGGGCCCCTCTTGCCTCGTTGCTGCCCTGGACTCCAGACACAGCACTGGGGCTGTCCCTGTCCCAGCACTTCATGTCATGGGATGCTCACACATCTCCTCTCCCCAAGGCATCTGACACACAGTGCCTGGGGCACGCAAAGAAACCCAGGAGAACCGGGAGAGGCAGAGCAGCAGGTGGAGCTGGTCCAAGCCCACATCCTGCACAGAGTGATGGCATTTGCTGAGGCCAGGAGGATGGAGGAGCAGTTGGGAGACCTGAGGGCTTCTCCTGAGCTGACAGCTCCCCATTGGGAGGTCTGTCCCCCTTTCCAAGATGAGCTAGAAATCCCTTGGAAAGGATGTGGTCTTCAGTGCTGGTCCTGGGGGTTTGCCCAGCACTATCTAGTCCAATTCTAGATAAATTCCACAAGGAAGCAATAAGCAGCTCATACGAAGGCAAGAAGATGCATTGCTTAGCAGCCACTCATCCCTTTCCCTGTGCTGGAGAAGAGGGAACTCAGCAGCACGGGCAGAGCAGGCAGAGCTGCTCACAGACATCACCGCCGCTGCAAAGGTCAGAGCAGTTTGCCAGGGCTGCCCTTTCAGAGCTGACACTGCAGAAACGGAGATGGTCTGGCAACCTCCCCGCCTTACTGCCCCTTGGAGGAGAAGCCTTCCTTGATCCGCCTTTGTAAATGCCAGCAGGGTGCTTTGGGCACGGGACAGGGAATTTTGGATACATCAGCTGTGTGATGTCAGCCAGGGGCTTGAGTTTCTTCAAACCACAGCGGCCTCCAGAAGGAAGTCAGTGCTGTCCCCAGTGAAAGCACTGCTCAGGCTGCTGTCTCTGCCTTGTTGCACTGGAAAGCCCATCTGACTGTTCTCCATCTGCAGGCAGGCTATTTACATGTACAGGTGAGACCTTTCCAAGCCCAGGTTTTCCTGGTCATATTCTTTATCCAACTTCACTGGTCCCCAGCTGATCAGCCCCACAGCTCAGCAACCTCTCTGCTGGTTTGGAGATTTCTACTTGCTCCTAACCAGCCAGGTGCATGTCAGCAAATCATTTCAGAGAGAAAGCTCAGGATGGGAAGGTAACATGGGATGTGAAACAGAGATCTCTCTTGGGGATATAATGATGTGTGTCTGAGCTCTCTTAGGGTAAAGCAACGTGGCTGGTACTCACAGACATGCACTGCTGGCACGGATCAGCTGGCAAAGGGGTTGAGATCTCTGATGGCTGCAGCCCTCTGCACGGGAGAGCGCAATCAGCAGCTTATTTTTCCTCTCTTCTCCTCCAGCAGCCCCTCTGGGGCAGGGTCCTGGGCAGTATGTATGTGCTGGCTATGGAGCAACTCAAGCATTTGGAAAAGCATAGCTATCCAGAGCTCTCAAGATCAGGAGTGGCATCTTATTCCCACAGAACACTGAATCATGTCCACATCCTGGGCACTGACACGTGTGCCATTGCACAGGGAGCTGTGCCACGCAGTGACTTGGAACAAAAGGGGCCAGGACACTGCTGGAGCCAGGCACAGCCCTTACTCCCAGGACAGACAGACAGCTCACCCACAGAAATCCACAGCAGCACTACACCATGTCTGTCTGCTCAGGGCTTTTTCTTTCCGTGGCCACGCTGCCTCCTCTCCTGGGAGCTCGTCATCCTCTTCAAACCACCAACTGCTAAACTCATCCTAAACAATTATTATAAGAATTACATTCTTTCTAGCCTAGCTAATCTAAACCGGCCAATCCCCCCTTTCCAAAAAGTACCTTACTATACTCTTGAAAGCATATATATAAGATAACAATAAAAAACCACCAAACAAGAGAAGATTTCATTTTAAAGCTGTGGGTTGATCAAATGCTGTTAATTTGAAGCTATGGCAAACATTACTTTCCTCCTTCATTTGAAGTGGAAACAAGGCACACATTTTTAAACAGAAAGGGTAATTAACCACTGAATCTATTTAAGATAAGCTGTTCCTTCTTTTCCAGTGGAAATTTACAATTGAGATTGCTTTTCTTTCTCAAAGATTCTCTTTAGTACTTGAGTTTTTGGATGCGAGTCCAGATTTCCTGAGAGAAGTTTTCCAGCTCATGCCCTGCAGGACAGCACTGTCCTAGTCCTAGAAATCTGGAATATAGACCCTAATTCTCATCTTTAAACATCAAGGAGAAGAAGGGGAAGGACTATCTAAGGAACATCTAGAAATAACCCACAAGAAGAACCTGTTTCTCATGGGAGCGGGCAGTATGGGTGTTGTTTGGGTACACACAGACACCTGGGACTGTGGGTATGGAAGGGGTCTCATTTGTGTGTGCTGGCACTCACAGGTTGTTAAAATCAAGCTGCATTCTGTGTTACAGACCAATCCAAAACAATGGATGAAGCCTTTCACTGCAACTCCTCTTCCAAATCTATTATTGGATGGGATGAAATAGCAGAGAGGGAACAGAAAAGGTTAAAATGGTGTAAATATTTATATATTTTACACATATATATATGTATGTATGTAAAATATATAATATATATGTGTACACACACACATATATAAACACCAAAGCCTTGCCAAATAAAGCACAAGGCTGCTGGGAACCCTGTCACAAGGAGAGATGGAGATTGGAAGTGACAAGAATCCTGCTCCCAGCACTTCAGAAAAGCAGGAGCTTTCACAATCTCCAGTCCCCCGCTGGCTCCCAAGAATGGAGCCAGCAGGGAGAGAGATGTCGGGAGTGCAGGCGTTTGTTTGTTTTCTGACCACCCCTGGAGTTAGGATCTTAAAACTGCGGTGCCCTTTGTTTTAAAAGAGGCTGTTAAGTAAAATGGAAAGATCCAAGGCTGCTATCCAAGGAGCACTTTTAAGAGGAAGGTATTCTGAGGGCAAGGGTGCTTGCGTTCTGATTCGGGTGAGCCATAAGCATGGCAGCATCCCCAGCCACGGAACTGCGTGGCGGTGCTGCGATATGTCAATTACTCACTCATTATTGAACAGCAGGATTCTGATTAGCTTATAAAACAAATTTGTGCTTCTCCTACCAGGATCTTGCAACAGTACCCAGAAAAACAGAGTCTTTATAGCTTTCCCCCCACACTTTTTTAACGGGCAGGACAGTTCCAGCTCTTCTCTATCAGTCACATCCACTCTGGCTTACAGGGTGGACTCATCTGCCCCAGCCAGAGGCCATTAACTATGAATGGAGAGAGTGTTAATTAAAAAGTATGCTGTGGTTTTAGGAGTAAGTGTCTTTTTTCTGACTGCCAGGGCAGTCTTTTATGCTGCATTCATCCATGAGCAGCAGCTCTGAGGTGGGACTGGCTACTGCAGACTCTGTGTGTCCTGTGAAGCTGCATCTACCTCAGGCTTGGGGCAAAGCCATCCACCTTTCGTCCCCAGCACTTCCAGGTGTTCACGCTGCAGATGTTGTGTACAGTACATGTGTAGCAGAGGTGTGACTCACACACATGGGGCTCAAGGAAGATAGAGGATTGGTATTTTGACTGTCTTTCCCCCCAAAAGGAAAACAGGAGAGATTCACAGCTTAATCTTTGTATTTAAGTTATTTTCTGAACAGTTAAAAAAAAAAACAAACCACACTGTTACCATGATCCTAGCTCAAGTGAACATTAGTACATTAACTACACATCACCGTAACATAATCACAAAATTCAAAGCACTCATTACTTAAGAATCCAGATAACAAATATAGCAGAGTAACAAACAGAAAACTCTGGAGAAACCATGTTCTTTCTCACCTCTCCCACATCCACATTCACCTCAGTCTGAGCAGGCCGGAGTGATGCAGCACAGGCTGGCCTGGCAGGCATGCAGCTCTCCTAAACACAGTGATGGAAAATGATGGGAAGAAATGGGACAATACACTTTGCTGAGGTCCACACTATTGTTCTGCCATGCTAAAACTGGGGCTAGGCTAAGCCCTGCAGTGCCTCGCATGATAAAGACAAAGTAGCCAAAAGCAAAGTTTTACACTCAAAAGCAGCTCCAGATTTTCACACTGAATTGGCCAAATATTCTCACAGGTAGCTCCTTGTAAAAGCCACTGCAGACAGCCCACTGGCCTGCCTCCTGCACGTGGAGTTTTGCTCAGATGTAAACCAGTGCTTGAGTGCCAGGAGGTTAAAACACTTTGCCTGTGAAGGCAACAAACTTATTCATCATGCAGGTACAAGCAGAGCTGCTCTGTGATGAAGACTTGTATTTCATGCTCATTTTCTGGCCACAGCTGCACTTGGCTCCTGCCTGAGCAGAAATCAGGGTATCTTTTAGGGTGATAGGCTATTAAAAAAGGGACTTATTTAGGAGTTGTCTGTACTATCTAAAGGGCTTGCTGCACATCCATGTACACCAGAATCCCTCTGATTTTGAGAGTATCACCTTAACATCCCTAAGGCTCAAACAGTGTTGCCAACTCCCATGGGTTATCTGCTGGACAAGATACGTGGAAGCCCAGCGATCTTTGGGAACAAGCACAAAGTCATAGGAAGAGTTTTCTGACCAGCCAAAGGATGATCTATTCTGGCAGTGTGCCAAGGCTCTCCCGGGATTTCCTTTGGAGATTTTGCCCAGCAGTTTGACTACACCTCATCTTTAAAAAAAATGGGGCAAGGAGTGAAAGGAGGGGAAGCCAAATGCTAAGTCTCAGCAGGCAGCCATTCCTCTCAATCCACTACTGGGATTTTGGAGAAGAAACACATCCAAGGGACCTGCTGCTCCTGTCTCTGAATTAAAAGCAGGGGCAGAAAGACTGTGACCCTCATTCCAATCGATCCAGTAGGTATTTGCCAGCAGGATAGAGGGATTTCATATGGAGACCTCACTTGAGGACAGCTGGGTCGCTTGCTGTTTCCCCCCTCCTTCTGGGAAGCTGCTGCTTATCACTTTGAGGGGAACAGTAGGGCATAGCTCAGCATGTCAAATGCATCATGCATGCCACTTGGAGACCCTGGAAAAGCTCATTCTTCTCTTAGCAAGTGTAGTTTAGACTATCCCTTTCTCCTTATGCCTCCACTTCATCCTAAAAGGGGCATCAACTGACAAGTTCAACAGTTGGAGGCCTTACTTGATCGCCTCCTGATGACTTCTGATCATGGCAAACCTCTGTTCTTCCCAGTCAACTGCACAAGCCAGAAGATCTGTTTTCAGCACTGTCCCCACTTTTGTAGAGATCCATCTCCATCCCCACACCCCCCTAGTTTTCAACCACTTGGGTCATCTCCTCCTTTTCCTCCCACAGTTAAGAGCAAGCCTGCAGCCCTGCAACGCTGGACATTCCTTCTTGTTCCCTTCTCTAGCTAGGGAAAGCTGCTAGTATTTGTGATTTATCAAATGCAAATATTGCCCTTTCCCAGTGAATTAAGGAATAATAAGCCACAAAAGGCAGACCTAATTCATGTTAAAGGAAGCTAACGAAGTTAGGTAAGAGCCCAACCTAGACAGGTGCTTCCCATTGGAGCCGGGATGCCAAAAAACTCAGAACCAAGCCTGGAGCTCTGCTCAGACTGAGGAAGGGACATGTGGAAGGGGCAGATACACATACCTGGGAGTGGAGAAATGGGCATGATACTCTCCAGCTTTTTCAGTGTTCCAAAAAAAATTAAGAAAAAGAAAAAAGGATCCTTTGGAGCAGGAGCAGGTGGTGGGTAGGTAGAGCATGGTGGTCCAAGTCAGCTTCCAGTTTAGAAACAAGTGTAAAGCATTTCAATGTTTCTGATGATCGCAGACTTCTCAACTTGTCACCTGAATCCTTCCATTCCAACAGCGGATGTGTTTGTCCTTGAACGTTAACAGGGAGCAGAGGGAGCTGCTCCAGAGGAGACAGCTGGAGAAGTTATCTCACTGCAAACTCCTTCATGCCATTTTCTATTTGCATATTTGAAAGCAAGCTGTGTTCCTCTGAGGACAAGAAATATTTGCAGCAAAACTGTGCCCTATTGCAAAGGAGTCACACGCAGGAGATGGTGTGGCCACAACACATTGTCCCACACCTCCAGTACGTTCCATCCCACAATCCAAGGTGGAAGGCCAGCATGAGCTTCCTACTTGTGGGAGAAGTGCCGATCTCTACGCAGCAGAGGTATTTAATTTCAAAGCGATGTGCAACACTTAAAGCCCACAGACACTTCCAGCCCTTTTTTATCTCCTTTCAGCAGGCATGTTCTAGTCATTTTCACTATAAACTCTGCAATTACTCCAACCTGGTTGAGGGATTATCCATCCTGTTCATGCTGAAACCTCTCTCTCACATGCACTCTTGTACACTCACACACACATGCACACATATCCTAAGGGAAAGGAAGGGAGTTTGAAAAAGCCACTTTCTTCCAATGTTGGGAGATCTACTTACCAGATTGCTCCTCCCTGGGTGCACAATAAACACCACCAAATGTCAGGCTGTGGCAGTTTCAAGTTCAAGTTAGATCAGTTAACTTCAGTTTCCTTCTTAGCTATCAGAAAATTTGTACAACTCAGGGAGTGGGGTAGGAATCCTCACCCTTCTGCAGTCCTGTTTAAAGTACCCACACACAGTCCCTTCTTGAGGGTGACACAGCTTTTTTACCATGTGCCAAAAATGGATTTCAGCAGTTGCTTGCTAAATGTACCTTAAATAGCTCTATACAGCAGAGTACAAAGTATGGTACCACTTGAAGACCCAACAGAATAGCAGCACAGAGCAGCAGGGCTATGACAACCAAGGACAATTTACAATGGTGGTGTCTCTTGTGTTTGGCCAGCCAGTCTGTCAGTTTTCCCAAGTTCTCTCAACTAGCAAAAATACAACCCATCCTTATAGGTGTTGGCTACAAAGATGTAATTAAAATATTAGGAAGTTCTGCAGTCTTCAGCAGCTGGAGTAACAGATCATTGTTTTCTACAGTAACAGAAATGGAAAAGACAGAGGAAGACCAATCTGAGGAAAATAATTATTAAATCTTCACCCAAGGTCATATAAACCCCTGCTGATATGCAGCAATGCTGCAGACCTTTTAATTAATACCTGAACTTAGAGGGACAGTGTTCAAATAGTATTAAGACTTAGAACTTGAATTCAACAAAGTTTGGGATGTAAACTTTGATTCTCTCTGCTCCCTTGTCACTTTGGCTTTGGGACTGCAATATTCATGGTACGTAGAGCTGCCTGAAAGCCAAAACAGCCTTCCTGGACTTAAAAAGTAGTGCCAAAATTAGTTGTGGATAAACATTGTGACTCAGAACTTATTTATGACTCTGCAGAGGTAAGTCACTCTGTCACTGTTACCTGAACAGTTGTTAACCTGTTTGACTGTTTTACAGTAATAGTTCAAACAGAAAAGAGGAGTGTCATCACATGTTCCGAGATGCTCAATACTGCTGCCCACATGCTTCAGGAAATGCACTAGGTACTCCCCAAGAACCAGCTTTGCCCTCCTCCCTAACTCCATTGCCTTCTTGTCTTAGCTGTCACCTAAATTATTCAAGCCCTCTGGACTGCTCTTTGGGGACTCTTGGACCAGCTCCTTGCTAGATTTCACTGGTGGAAAAAGCGCATCCCAAGCAATTTGAAACAATGCAACTGCTTCTCCAGCAAAGTGAAGTTGATGAGAAAAGCTTATTAAAAAATCCCATCTGCCAAGTTCAGAGGGTGTTAACAAAGCCAGTGTAAACCCCTCCAGCCCAGAGACAGAGGACCTCGATTTCCTACTGTGGGATTGGAACAACTCCCCACTAAGGCAGTGGAGATTATTCCAGACCTACAGCAGAAGATCTGGGCCTAAACATGGAATGGCCAGGGGCTGATTTACAGAGTCTTTTCTGATCTAAATGCAGGCCAGCTGCAATTCGTTCCAGCTCTGTGAAGAGATCTGTTTACCCCCAGACCTCTGTCTAGTTCAGAGACATGCAGAATGGTTTCTCATGTACTTCCTCTTAAGGGCTATTTTTGTCTTCTAAACAATGACAATTTGCAGAAATTTCAGCCAGAAAGCAAAGACCCATCTCAGCTATCAGCAAAATCAGCCCATGTCCCTAAACCACAATGCAGTACACAGGTTAGAGAAGCAGACCAAAAACTCCTCAATCCCTTCTAGCAAAGCCAGCCCCAGAAATGCTGCAGAACTGGCCTGGAGTCACTGCTAAATGCAATGATTGTCCTCATGGCCACACTCATTTTACTCAACCACCATCTCCAGGGTTTGCATATGCTCATTCAAATGAGGCAAAGTCTTAATGTCATGGCCAGAATGTTTGTGTAGTGTCTCCACTCGAGGGTGG
The DNA here is from genome assembly GCA_013397725.1 of Rhagologus leucostigma. NCBI lineage: Eukaryota > Metazoa > Chordata > Aves > Passeriformes > Rhagologus > Rhagologus leucostigma. The sequence goes on along the minus strand of VZTD01002416.1, from coordinate 343,381 downwards.
CTCTTGAGAGCTCCACAAAGTTTTTTACAGCTCCCTCTTCCAGTACCCAGCTACAGCCTCTCTGAGGGGAGAAGGAATGGAAAGATAGGAGCAATGTCCAGCTTCCTTCTCACCCCAGCCTCAAACTTTCTCCAGTTTACAGACTGATTCATAAGCCATCAGCAACATACAGTCTTCAGGGAGAACAGCAGGAGGAAGATGGTACAGACAATCCCTTTGCTAGTGAAATACTGCCCTGGGCCAACACTTCACCTGGGGTGGGGGTGGACAGGATCTCAGCCCCAGTCCATCATGCTTGGGACTTTGGCAGGAGAGAGTTTAACTTTTCATTGACTAACATTCCCCAGCCAAGCAGATGTTAAGGGGGGACTACAAGACACATCCAGCTTCCAAAGGGTTAGCATAGCAGGCAGGAGGGGAAAGAGATGGATTTGGCTCATAATAGTCAAATTTCAAGGGTCCTCTCTCCACAAAAAAACATATGTCTGCAGTCAGAACAGCCAAAAGCCGCAGGGAAGCTGGGGTTGGGGGGTGATGGTCTCGCTGTTATAAGTGTTTCTGTTGCTCTTCAGAGCTGAATGCTTTTTCAAAGGCCTAGCAATGGATATTGATTTCAGCCTGAGAGTAGCAGCCTCCTCCCCACCCACCCT